>JBBYHH010000004.1:248185-259382 GCA_038382905.1 Daphne laureola | reverse complement strand
CTTCTTACTAACTCATTTTCTTATTTCATTTTCCTTACAAAATACCATCACATTCACTTAAGCCCAAATTTCAACAAGCCCATTTGGGCCTCCCTTAACTGTCGACCATGAGCCCAAAATGCCATATAATGTTTTTCAACTTTTTTTCCAAAGTTGACTATTTTGCCCTCCGAATCCAATTTTTGGTAAAATGTCCCGGGACTCCTAAAATATTATGAATCACTTAAATTTCATATAATTGCTTCCAAATAGTTCCTCGGAATATTTAATTCACTCACATCATCACTTTTACATAAATTCCCAAGTCCCGGGAAATTCACATAACTAAATTCTGGAAAAATTCCATCAGAAATGAATAGTACTTCCAGGGTGGGTGTAACAGGTTTGGTACCTCTAACTACAAGGGTAAGGAGGAAATGGTCCAAAACTACCAAAACAATTCGGATAAGGATTAAAAATTGATGGTGTCAGACCATATTTGTGCGTGACGGAGGTATGGTGCGCCAGAAATGGCTGTGGCGCCACTTTGATGTGCCAATATGATAAATGGCACTGGAATTGTGCACCATTGAGTGCTAGTTTGGTGCGTCGTGTTCATACGCCAGGAAGGAAGGATGAATGGCGCTTCAATTGTGCGCCAGAAATGAGAAGAGGCATGAAGGGCAGCCTTTTGGTGCGCCAGGAGGAGTGAATGGCGCCCTTTAGTGGCACCAAGGCTTACAATGGGCTGAGGAATGGCGCATCTTTGATGTGCCACTTGTATGTGTTCATCAGCTTCGACACATGTTCATGTAAACGCTCTACAGGACACTACAGGTCTCCAAATGAGCTGAAATGGGTCTTGTTGGAAAGCTCTATTCCTGAACTTCACTTTAAAACTTTGAATCATCCAATTTAGAGCTCATTTGAGGGAGATATGGCCGTTTTACATTAGGGATCCAATTCTGAGTGCATGAGGCGCTAGTTTGTGGCGCTTGAGTACTTGAGGCTTCCCTAAATGGCGCCAGAGCTAGTTTGAGGCACCATTTTACTTCTTAAAATGTGCATTTTGGTCCCCTCAACTCTTCTCTTGATTGCAAACTCTCCAATTTAGTCCGAGATGGTCTTGAATGCTCCACAACTCGTGAAGTCTCATCTCGAACCTTCTTTTGTGCTCACTTGACTCCTTTCCGCACCTCTGCAGGTTGCACCTGCCAGATGCAAGAATTGCAAGTAAAGTGCGTAAAAGTAATTATAAAATGCGTAAATGACGTATTTACTATCTAAAACATCACGGGAAAGTATGTGTGTGTTTGCACACTGATCACTCCGCTCGGCACACGCGCCTCCGTCAAGTGGGACGGCGGGTCGAGGGTGGTGGTGGTGACAAGCCTCTTCGGGATACTTGAACCAACATTCTCCTCATCTTCGAGAAACAACACAAAGTGCCTCGATGGCGGCAACCAATGCAGCATAAAATGAATAAAGGCCTCGATAAGTTCTGCAACTATCACAAGGATCGAGGCCACGACACCGAAGGTTGCTGGCAGTTAAAACATCTCATATCCGAGATGATCAACGAGGGCAAACTCAAGGAATATCTTGCCCACAATGGTGCGTCTCCAAACGACCTTCCCAAAGATCGAAAACGTGATGACGACCAGGATAAAAACCGTCGTCACCACAACAGCCCTAGACGGGCCAACCTCCTCGTTCCTGTGACAGTAGGCACGATTCACATGCTTATCAAATCCGAGGGCTCCTCCGCCATAAAACGTTATGCTCGAGAAATCTTACAGATCAACCATCAGGAGCAGAATGTCATCCACAGACCAAACAACCCGAAAGTCTCCTTTCCACATTCTGACCCACTCTTTATCACTACTCGGATTGCAGGCTACGACACCAACCGAGTCTACATTGACACGGGGCTAAACACCAACATCCTCTTCAAAGAAATGCTTGAAAAGCTAAAGATTCCACTCTCCTATGTCAAAGACAACTCTAGCCCAACCTTCAGTATTGGTCGTGACATCGTCGTACCTACTTTGGGCGTCATCACCCTTCCCCTCATGCTCATCGGGGTTACACTCTTCCAGACTCTCGACTGTCATTCCATCATGGAAGAATTCCTCGTCATTGACGTACCTTATGCATTCAATGCTATAATCGGCCATCCCAGTCAGGTCAAACTCCATATGAGATGTGACATATGCTCCCTCACTGTCACCTTCGAAACTCCACGATACGACGCCTACATATACATCTACCAGAAGACATCCCGCACCAATTACGTCGCCACTCTCAACTACATTACTGGTGTAAACGCCTCTTCATTCAACACTGAGCCAATGGATACGAACGACGCTCCTCATCCTAATGACATCATCGACGAAGTCAACATCATACCAGAGAAGAAATTCAAGATCGGTAAGGAACTAAAGGGCAAAGAAAAGGTTTCCCTCATCCACCTCCTCCACTCCAACTTGGACGTTTTCCCTGGGAGCTGAAAGATCTCCCCGGAGTGGATCCTTCGATCATCACTCACAAGTTAAATGTATTTCCGGATTCCAAACAGGTTAGGCAGAAAGTTTGAGACATGGCCTCAGATAGATAGAAGTTTGTAAAAGAGGAAGTCCAGAAACTCCTCGACGCTAATATAATAAAGGAACTTCACTACTCGGACTAGCTCGCTAACATCATACATGCTGACAAATCTACTAGCAGATGGCGTATGTGCATCAACTTTACCAGACTTAATATCCATTGTCCAAAGGACCCTTACCCTCTTCCAATCATCGACCACCTAGTCGATGTAACGTTCAAATATAAATACCAAACATTCATGGACGCGAAAAGCGGGTATCACCAAATCTACATGGACCCCAACGATGCTCCAAAAACAGCCTTCACAACAGACGATGACATATACTACTACGTTCAAATGCCTTTTGGCCTAAAAAATGTCGGGGCAACATACCAGTGACTAATGAACAAGGTTTTCGCCCACCAGATCGGACGCAATCTCGAAGCATACGTCAATGATGTGATAGTCAAAAGTATGACTTTCAAGGACCATTTGGCAAACCTAGATGAAACTTTAAAAAAATTCCGAAGATACAACATGAAACTAAATCCGGACAAATGCTCATTCTTCGTGGGCACTGGAAAATTCTGGGGATATATGATCTTCGAATGAGGCATAGATGCAAATCTCAAAAAGATAAGGGCAATCACCCAAATGCCAACTTCATCAAACATCAAGGATGTTCAATAGTTGACACGCAGAATTATCTCCTTAAGTCATTTTATCTCCAAACTCGGGGATAATTGTAAACCTATCTTCGAGCAGTTGCGCAAAAATAAAGCTTTCGAATGGACTAGGGAGTACCGAACAGCACTCGAGGCAATTAAAAAGCATCTCCACGAGCTTCCAACGCTCAAATTCCCTAATATGGGTATTGAATGAGTTATTTACTTGGCCACCTACATTGAAACGATATCCTTCATCCTTGTTAAAGAAGAACAGGACAAACAGTGGTCCGTCTACTACACAAGCCACACATTACGATCGGCGAAAATCAATTACCCACCACTCCAGAAAACAATTTTCGCCCTCGTTATGGAGGCAAGAAAGCTTCGGCCATATTTCCAAGCACATACAGTTAAAGTCTGCACGGACATCCCAATCAAAGATATATTACAGCGCCCAGAACACTCCAGACGACTTGCACGATGGTGCGTCGAACTGAGTGAGTATGACATGAAGTTCGAGCCACGAAGAGCAATAAAAGCTCAAGCTTTAATGACAGTCAGGTTTTTGCTATGGTGTTATCTAGATGATGCACAATTCACGCAATCAACCAATCAAATAAATTTATAAACATCTCATTAGCCCTAATTATGTCTTATCGTAGTATAATGACTCTAAATGAGGAATCGAACCCAAGAGAATCGAAACACCTAGAGTACTTATATGTAATGTGTTTTCCTAATATACTATACAATGCAATGGACAAACACGAGAGATTATAGGAATCAGAGTGAAGGTGCAAGTGTAAGTAAGAAATGTAAATGAGAGCATGGAAGGGAATGAAGACATTATTTGGGGAGTTCAATATACAAATAAAATGTCATTTAATGGCACACAAAATGTGCTAGTAAATTGTAAATATGTGACACTAAAGGTTGTTCGAGGAAACAGTAAGACACGCGAAAAGTGTCGGTAGAAACACTAATACTAAATCCCTTTAGTGGCACTTAATGCGTGTGTTGCTGCAGCATCTCAGGTATTTAGTGACACTTAAATATGTGACACAAACTAACGACTGGCATCAGTGGCACACATTTTCTGACAGTAATTGACCTAGGCGAAGCTAGCTGAGGAGGGACTTTAGTGGCACATAAAATGTGCCAATAAAGTATTAGTAGATTTTCTGACACATATCTTAATGTCATTAAATTAATACATGCTTTATTATTGCTTTTTTCCCCTAAATTTAGTGTTTATGAATTTAATTTAGCAGAATATGAAATATAAAAATAAAATTATTTGAGAAACACATAAAGATAATAATTAATTACTTAAAATTAAAGTACAAGTATGATACACAAATACAAAAACACAATAATATAATTGAAAAGCTATCAATGAAAAAGTATAAACAAGTACCTAACTTTAAACTAGATATACACATGAAGTACCAAAATACGGAAAGTATACACATGAAGTACCAAAATACGAAAAATAGTTAAAATAAACTACTCATTCCTTCTCAAAAGTAATTAAACGTTTCTTTACTGTTTTCACAATATTTAATCTACAGTTTATTTTTATGAAGTCATAGATATGTGATATTAAATGATTCATATGTTTCTCATAATTTACAATCTAATCTTTCTAGATATATATTTTTTTATTTTTCTTTCACTGTTTTTCTTAGTTAAATTTTAAATCAAACACTGTAAATTGAAACAGTAAAATAAACGTTTCATTATTTTTAGGAGGAAGAGAGCACTAATTATTACTGCTCATCTTCCCAACAAATCTCACTAATCTTGGCCACTTCATGTCCTTCTCATGCCCACATGTGCTGAAGTGTTTGGTACCAAACTCACCTCATATGGAAAATTTACTCTCATTGGTGATACCTAATTTTTATGTTGTCCAAGATTTACCAATGATTAACTCTAAATTGTGACACAAAAATCAGTCCTAAAATATACAGAGCTTGTCAATAAAGTATATTCAACAATCTATCGGTATGAAATTTGGAGACTTTCCTTAACGATTCTCATATAACAAAACATAAATAAATTCAAGACAAATATTTTGATAAAAAAAAATTGAATCAATGCAATAAATTTGAGATAGGAGTATATTACTTAAGAGACTGGAATATCCAGCAACCACTAAACCTAAACTAATTGATAATTGAAAATTGAAAGAGCAAAGTCGGAACCATTTTGTTACAATAATCAGTCTTCGTTCCTCCCAAAATCTATCGATTTCATTCTGGTAAATCTCAACAATATAACAATGAACGAATCAAAAACCAAATTCGTTCTCGCAACAAATTCCTCGTACAAGGGAAATGGAAAGTTTTGCAACGCAATCAATAAAAGGTTGGTGAGAATGTTTGTATATTGCCAAGTTGTCATGACATGTCGTCTTCCTCATGCTGATCTCGGCTACCTTAACTATTGTCAACATAAAGGAAAAAAGGGCAAAGAAAAAGAAAAGTTGGAACAGGATGTAGCACATAATTCTGGTTCAAGGGTCAGCAGATGTTAAAACTGGTCCTGCAGAAACATTCATCAGATTCTGTGTTCCTATTAGTGAAATGCTAGACTGATGAGTATTACTTACTTGGACAAGGTTTATGCACCTGAGTTACCGGAGTTGAGGTGTGAGGTGCAGTAGCTGAACACCCATCAAGATTTCTCCTCACCTCCACAAACTCCAGTTCTTGAAATCTGGATAAGCATCGAGCAGAGCAGAGCAGAGCAGACGGCGCATAGTATGTGAGGCAAATAGACATGGCTCGAAACAATTGCTGACATCAATTGCAACGAAGTTCACTTCCGCTCTTTAGACACCTTTTGGGGTTATTCCTGGCACATAAGGAACTAGTGGTTTAGGCTTCTTTGTTTTTTCTACCAGCGTAGCTTGTGTTGTCAGAACCATCCCAGCAACTGAGACAGCATTTTGAAGGGCCAATCTGGAAACTCGACAAGGATCTACCACTCCACCATGCATGAGATCCTCGAAACTACTGGTCATTGCATTGTACCCCCATCCCCAATCACCCTCTCTGGTTTTTTCAATGACTATTTCTCCATCAATGCGTGCATTATTTGCAATCACTCTGGCAGGTGCAAGAAGGGCCTGAAATGAGAATCTTCATAAGTTTTCAACCCATCAACTATCTAACAAAACAAAATACAAATGCACAGGAACAAACAATTCAAAGCATACAGAAAGTACTGCCCATTTCTGCTAGTTGATCCTCTTTACTTTTCACACAGAGTTAGGTACATTTACTAAAACGACAATTTGTGAATAGTGATTCCCCCACACCCCGTTAAAGAGGCTCTAGTATTTTGAAACTTTTCTAAAATGAATAAAGGGCGTACACAAAAGAAGAGGGACAAATCTGAAGCTGTTTACCTCCTTTATGATATCAGCACCAATCTTCTCATCTGAATCACCCAGAGAGTTTTTTATTGAAGGTATCTGCTTTGACAGATGTATATAAGTTGCACCACCACCAGGTACAATCCCTTCATCCATAGCAGCAAAGGTGGCATTCTTTGCATCTTCAATTTTTAGCTTCCGCTCTTCAAGCTCTATTTCCGTGTATGCTCCAATCTTTTTATTTTAAGCAGAATATCATTATCTTGAATAAAAAAATAGCAGGAAAAAAAGGAAAAGAAAAATAGTACATTATACTACCACCAATTTCTTGATGAACTCCTGCTTTTGCCGTTTTTAACAACTAGACAGCAGGTGCTAAATGGTTTAGACTCCAAATTGAACCAACTGCTAGATGTGAATAGTCTGTTGTGAATATCTCTTATCACTATCTTATAAGTAAATTGCTTATCCTTATCAGTCTCTAGATTTTAGGTTCATGTTGTACTATAAATACCTTCTTTCTAATTAGAACTGCGCTCCTTTACCAAACTCGATTAATTTATTTAGAAGCTAGCACAAGTTACTTAGAACTGTGGCTTAATAAACTTCAGCCAATTGTTCTACTCCCACAATCCCAAGATTTTTTTGTCACCAGCCATTTTTTATTTTTTATTTTTAAAAAGGGGGGAAAAAGAAAGAAAGATCAATGATCGGAAACATAAGCATGATATGTCACCCCTCACCCCCATGACAATTAACCCTGACAAATGTAACAGCTACTTACAACCAAAAGCCTGTCAGTTTCATGCTTCTGTTTTCTTCCTAAGCGTCCTCAAAGTTTTTTGTAAAAGTAGGACCAAATACTGTTGTGGGAAGTTACTTACAGAGAGAGAGAGAGAATTTGTATTTGGCTATGGGGCAAAAAGAATGTACATAAAATGATTATTGGACAAAGTATGTACAAACCCTAATAACAGCCACACCACTGGAGAGTTTCGCAATCCTTTCTGAGAGCTTTCTTGACATATAAGCATTGTCAGTCGCGGCTAAATCCTTCTTTATCTGCAAGACTCTTGCCTGGATTTCAGCTTTAGTTGAAGGATCAGCGATTATAGTGGTTGAATTACTTGATATAGTAATTTTTTGTGCAACACCAAGCTGATCAGATGTCACACCACCAAGGTGTACTCCCAGATCTCCAGAAACAAAGTCTCCACCTGATTATTGAAGATTACATAACTATAAGCCAACAATGAATCAACTGAACTCTTAGGAAACCTGCCAGTGGAGTGGACTGTGAGATAGAGTCCACCTCTTGAACATAATTTTCTCAAGAAAAAACTGAACCAGAAAAGGGAAATAACAGAAAACAACAGGCAATTACAGACTTTTCCTAAACAAGCTTACATGCAACCACTTAAATTTTTATATGTATCGAGTTTCATTAAGAGAGTCGAAACTGTGGTAAACACAACCAAAACTGGTTTACTTATAAACTCGAATGATGATTCGATTGCAAGGGAGGTTAAAAAAACATAACATATGCATGTACTATAACAAGCTCTTAATATTTACCATGGATGGCTTGCGTTAAATTAACAACTAACCAGTCATGAGGGCAATATCTTGCAACAACGATTTCTTGCCTTCTCCAAGTCCAGGACATTTAACTACGGCAACATTAAGCAAACCTCGTGTTTTGTTCATAACAAGAGTTTCCAACACCTCACTAGTGATATCCTCTGCAAAAATTAGCAGAGGAACGCTCAGTTGTGTGACCTTCTCTAGTACAGGAACAATTTCTTTGACAGTGGATATCTTCTGATCAGTAACAAGAACTTTACAATTGTCAAACTCCACAAGAGATTTGTCCTGATTCGTGATGAACAGGGGTGACATATATCCCTTGTCAATCTGCATAAAACCAAAAAAACAAAAAGCGAAGACGAATAAATGGGTGGCCATATATTGCAAAACAGTATGACAGTCATAGATTGATATGTAGGCATCAACAAAATCATCATTGACGGAATACCATGACTGCAAGCACTAAGATTAAAAGTCATACATTCTCAAGATTATTGAAACATTTGCCAAAAAAAAAATTGCAGGTAGCACTGCATCTTGAAGATGAGTATACAGGATTAGATTCTACTTTCTGATTGTTTTCAAATGCAGGTTTGAACACTAAAAATGGGGACAATTTATTAACAGGTCCATATTCATGGGAAAAGGTTCACTGAGTAACCAGGTAGGCCCAACTCTCGCAGACCAAAAAAGGAAGCAATTGACATCTGACGTAAGCCATCTTCAATCCTTTGCCTTCAAGAGATTCTTCCTTATTCCTCTTTTTTTCTTTCTCGTTTTCTATCTTCAAAATCGATGTCCATAGGTCGCAATGGTCCATTAGGTCAAGGTGCCTTTATTCTTCTAAAGATATAACAGTGAAACTCAAGGCTGATATAGATCGATTTAACTTATGAGACACCAACTTGGCACCCAAGAAACTAATAAAGCCATGGGACTTTTTCGGCCAATGTAGCATAGCTTGCAGGAATTTAGTCTATATAACTACTAGAAACCTAATTTCACATCAACATTACCAGGCAATGGATATATGCCAAAGTAGAATACAATCTGTTAATTACCTTCATTCCTTCTTCAATTATGAGAAAGGTTTCAGATGATGATGATGACACAATAGAGATAATTCCATCAGGGCCAATCTTTTCTATTGCATCAGCAATTAAGTTGCCAACAAATTCATCATTACCAGCAGAGATCGAGGCCACAGCTGCAAAAGTGAGAATCAACTAGATAATGTTATTTCCTTTGCCTGTCACGTACGAGGGGCATAAAAGCCTAGGGCCAAAGAATACAGCCAGGAGAAAACAAAAAATAGGTGACCTTGAATGTTGTCCCGCCCTTTCACAGGAAGACTCCTGCTCTTTAGGGCCATGACCAATTCTCTCACAGTTTTATTCATTCCTCTCCTAAGAGAAATAGGGTTAGCTCCAAAAGAAACAGCTAGCAGACCAGACTTGATCATGGATTGCGCCAAAATGATTGCAGTCGTGGTACCATCACCAGCCAAGTCATTCATCTTACTAGCCACCTGCAAATAAGCATTAGATTTACATATTTCTGACTGTGTATGTTTCATATTGAATTCAAATCAGGAAAAATGTGGGACAAAAGCTAGTAACCATGAATAACCTCCTGCATTAGCATTGCTCCAGCATTCTCAATTGTATCTGAAAGCTCTATTGATTGAGCTATTGTGACACCATCATTTATCACTTTCAATTTATCAGACTCAGACAGAATGACGTTTCTTCCTGCACGGTTTTACCTAAATGAATCAACAACTCATACCAATTTACAAATCAGAACTATCCTCCAAAATATTTTAGGACTGGTTTATGCGACAGAAAATTATCATCAAGAAGAACAAGTAACAGAAAGTATGGCTTCAAGAAATACTCACAAGAACCTAATTGTATTTAAACGGAAACCCTTCCCAAAGAAATACTAGCAGAGAAGAGTAATACTGATAATAGTAAACCCACAAGGCAAATGAAACTACTAAGACCTTTACTGCATATATCAAGAGCAAGACTCAAGCTGCATTTAAATCTGCTTATCTTAACACCCAACTATGAACCCAAGAGTTTGAAGTAACTTACCATCCAGCTAATGAAGAAAAGGTATCCAGTGCGAAAAGAAAAGGAACATAAACAAGGATCTTATTGAAGAAAGAGAGAAAGGAAATACCTCTAGGACCAAGAGTGACAGAAACAGCATCAGCTAGCTTGTTAATCCCAGCTTGAAGTGCCTCCTGACACTCTCTCCCAAATGCAATCCTTTTGGGACCTGCTCTAACCACTAAACTCCTCGCACCACGCCCTCTCCCACGCAAGTGTTTGCTCTGAAGAAAGCGAAAATGAAATATAAATTGATGATGATTACATACTTAACATGGGAGCGCAGAAGAATTGTAGACATAATAATGTGAATGGGTGTAAAGATTGGAGAGAGATGGTGCACCGAGAGAAAAGCAGCTCTGGGGATGCAGGCGAACGGAGACGATGAGGTAAGAGCATCCATCCGGATTCCGAAATTCGCAAGGTTTTGGGTATTTGAAACTCTTTGAGCTCCAGGGTCCGTTTAACGATACAGAAAAGCGGGCGGCTGAGTGAGCACCAAACACGAATACGGGCGGGCCGCTCACCGGCGGTGATGTTTATTTTGTTTACGTGATTACAAATTGGTTCAACGACTGTGATGTGCAATGGTTAAATTTGAAAAGTTTTAGATGGAGTTGTTAAGGTGAAGGAGTAATTTTTTTAATGATTAATTTGTTAGGTTTAAAAAGGTAGGATGCAAATATATTTTTTAAATAAATTTTAGTAATTAAAATTTATCATTTTTTTTTAAGATTTGTTAAACTTAACTAAAAGTTGACAGATCGAAACAAAATATTTTAAAATGGGATCTTATTTGGTACAAAATTTTAAAACGGGTTACGATCGACAATTGACAATACAACAACTAAATTTAAAAGACCATGTTAATGCACTT
>JBBYHH010000004.1:235835-248085 GCA_038382905.1 Daphne laureola | reverse complement strand
GTTTGCTGGGTGGCGATTTAACACCTGCAAGGGCGTTTACATCACTTTCTCTGTTTTCAATGCTACGATATCCCCTCAACATGCTTCCTAACTTGTTAACCCAGGTTTTCCAACTTTTTCTCTCATATATTAATTACTCCTCCGTCCCTTAATTTTTGCAACAAATTGATACGACACATGGATTAAGGTGAGTATAAAGATATACTCCCTCCGTCACTTATTAGTTGCACATGTTTGACTCTTAAAATTGTCTTTGACTCAAATTTTCACAATGAAGAATCTATTAAAATATATATATATCGAAACTTTAAGAAATTGTCTATATATGTATACTTTTTTAAGAACTTTCTAAAAAATTACCCCTTGTGAAACTTTGAGTAGAAAATAATGCTAAAAGTCAAACATGTGCAACTAATAAGGGACGGAGGGAGTATAATTTTGACAAAACTACCCTTTAGAGTGAAAAGAGTTGAGTGAGTGGGGCTAGTGGTGTCAAATCAGATAATAACAAAATAAAAGAGATGAGTGAGTGGAGTTAGTGGGGTCAAATTAGATTATAAAGAATTAGTGGTGTCAAATCAAATAATTGGGTAAACTTATTTGGAAAAGTTTACTAAATAAGGAAACATTGCAAACATTTAGGGACGTACCAAAAAGGAAAGTATCGCAATGAGAAGGGGATGGAGTATAAGATTGTGATATGGTGATTTTAAAATCTAAAATGATTCGGTTAACTGTGATAGCTCTGATCACTACAGTATTCTACATGGTACCTTAACTTATATGCATTTGTAAGGGACTTTCGAGAGTTTTTTAGTATTGCTGGCGATGTGAAGTCTTGAAAGTGTTTCACTACGATAAATAGCACCAATTTAGACTACTAGGGTGAGTTACATGAAACAAATGCTAAACTTCCACAGTATTTTACATTCTATAGAACTTCTCTTAATTTGATAAAAGATTCAAGGCGTGGTTGGGTTCACGTACCTAATAACTTCCTCAGTAAAATAGAAGGAAGGCATTATAAATAGCAAGTGCTAATATTTTTTCTCCTTTTATTAATAAGTATAATATACTTTCACAGTTCACAATATGAAAACAATAAAGACAATCACTAACATGATCTCTTGGAGCTGTATATCATTATTCTGTAATTGATGACCCTTCAACTGTGGGAAATTGAGTAACAAAATTATTTTATATAACCGAAGATTTGGATCTGCCAGAAATAGAGAGATTTGAAATTGACAATTTGTTTTGATATTGAAATTTTCTTTTAAAAACTTCGAGTTTATGTGATCGAAGACCTGTCACATAACTTTCACTATTTTAACATACTCCTATTACATTTTGGTGGTAAAACATTTCCTTAGTCTGCATGTTATATTTGCCTCAGGTCGTCAGTGCAAATGTGTCATTGCAGCGCCTTGAGGAGCTATTTTTAGCTGAAGAGAGGGTTTTATTGCCAAATCCACCTCTTGAACCTGGACTTCCAGCAATCTCAATCAAGGATGGATACTTTTCTTGGGATTTGAAGGTCTTATTTCTTTCCTCAGTGTTGGTTCTTTCATGAATTTGTAGTCTACTGCATGATACTTAAAAGCACACGATCATGTTGAGGAATTAGTGTTGCTTTATGTTGTGTTATGCTGTTCACAAGGTTTAGACAAAGATTTGTGTGTGGAAAATTATACCAGGTGGAAACACTGCAAATAGCACACTCCAAGCAAAGATTGTGCTTGTGATTTGTACTTTATGTAAACTTTATTGCTCTTAGGGCGTGGTCACTTGTGGAGAAAAAAAGATCCCATCAAACCAATCATTTCTTCCCGTTTTTTCCTCTTACATACCCTCACATCAATTTTCCAAAAACACCCACGTTTTCTCCACAACTTTTTTTTTCCCCCAAGCGAACATGCCCTTAATTAAGGTGATCACTAGGCTCTGTGCTTTTCATGTTGAATATCAGATGTTCGTTTTTTTTTTAAGACTACCGTTTACACTTTCTGTCTCCCAATATATCTATATCTATAATCAAGTTTTCTTCTCCTCAACGAAACACACCCTAGATGTGCATCTAGGACACAATAATACTCTCTCCATCTTTATTTAATTAATATGTTTTCCTTTTCATGAAATCCCGAGGTAATTGATACATTTATTTTTAGGGAACCCGCTCTCTACATAATTACCATACCATCCTTACTTCAATTCTCTTTCCATTGATTCAGCACAACTTCTAATACTCTCATTGCATAAATTCTGCTCAATTTTCGATAACTTAAAAATGTTTTACTATATTTTTTAATGGAAAATTTGGAAAAATGTATGAGTCTTCTAATTTCGTTAATATTTCTTCTATAGTTTTTCGTCAACTAAGGATGTGGTATTTTATTTTGCTGGCTTTTAGGCAGAAAAGCTTACGTTGTCCAGAATCAACTTGAACGTGGAAGCTGGTAGTCTGGTTGCTATAATTGGTGGAACTGGGGAAGGAAAAACATCACTATTATCAGCAATGCTTGGGGAACTGCCTTCTTTGGCAAATGCATCAGTTATCATTAGAGGGGCTGTTGCTTATGTTCCACAAGTTTCTTGGATTTTCAATGCTACTGTAAGTGGGGGAAAAAAGCTGATTCCACTTTTGTGATTTTCTCCTTTCAGTACAGTAAAGAGATTCCAAAATCAAATTATATTAAAACACCCACCGTTGAGCTAGAAATTTATCTTTGTCTTTGTCGCTGCATGAAGTTGTGTGAGATTATCCTTGCAGGTCCGTGAGAACATATTATTTGGCTCTGGCTTTGATAGAGAACGATACTGGAAGACCATTGATGTTACTGCCTTACAGCATGATCTTGAGTTACTTCCTGTTAAGTGAATTTAAGACTTTCTTCTACGAATTGATTACCACTTGTTATGGAATGTCCCTGTAATTATCCCAGGCAACTTTGCAGGGCAATGATCTGACAGAAATTGGAGAAAGAGGAGTCAATATTAGTGGAGGGCAGAAGCAGAGAGTTTCTATGGCTAGAGCTGTCTATTCAAATTCTGATGTCTACATATTTGATGACCCTTTAAGTGCCTTAGATGCACATGTTGCCCAACAGGTATACAATCCTTGCTTTTTACTTAACTACCACCAGAGCACTGCTACTTACATTTTCTGCATAAGCACCTTCTGATCCGCTGCTTCTTTACTGTACAACTCCCTTTTCTTATCATTTTATTATAAAGCTTATTATCATCTTTGTTAAGTCTGTAATGCATGAAGAAATATAAAATTTTCAAGATTAAGTGGCCTCACAGCACTGGATTCCGTTTTGTTTTTTTCTTGCCCACCATTACTCAATAAATTCCGAAACACTGTTTATGTATTCCAAACGTGGGAAGCCTTGTTTTTCCAGATATTTAGACTGCCATTTACAATATAGATGATAACTTCTGACAATTGTTGAGTGTGAAAACCCATGGCTAATTAAGGGGTTAACGTTATCGTGATAAATTGTGGCGATCGTCTATCCATTGCTAATTAGTTTTGGGTTTAATACAGCTTAAGGTTTATTACTGCCGCATTTGTCAAGTTGTAAGCCCCAGTCAATGCCATGGTCCATTTTACAAACTAAAAGGCAATGGCCTAGTATGATAAGTTCGATAATAGCATCTCCAACAGGTTCTCAATTTTCTTGATATGCTCACTTTTGGAGAGTTTTGAGCATTTTTTTTGTCCAACAACTTCCCCATCTCATTCTCCAAAATGGGGAAGGAGAGAAAAAATGAGGAGCTTCCCTAAATTTGGAGCCATCTCCAAATTTTGGAGAGCCTCCACAAATCCACTTTTTGTAAATCTCTCTCCTCTCCCTAAACTACTTGTCATTGGTTAATCTTTCAGCTCTCTCGTCTCTCCAAATATTTTATTAATTATTAATTAAAGATATAGAATATTTTATTATTGTAATAAATGCATATGATTCTTCAAAATGGGGAAGCTGTTGGAGTTGGAGCAATTTTTTTTGTGAAGAATATGGTTTTTGCCTTTCCATTTTGGAGAAATTTTTAGGGAAGTTGTTGGAGATGCTCTAAGCTTATCATGTCTTCATTGGACTCTCAGTTTGAAAATAGAGAGAAATAGTATAAAAAAATCACAAATAACCGAGGCCAAAGAGTATGAAACAGATTCTTGTTTTTTCTTGATATTTATGCTTCCATGCCAGCTCTATGTATCATAAATCTTAATACTTCTGCTGTGATAATACCCAGCGTATTTGTAGACCAACATTCTTGAAGCTTTTACAAATTGTCTTTTTGTATTTCATATCTGAACATGTCTGATATGATTATGACCAGCTTATTTGTAAACACTAACATTCTTGAAGCTTTCACAAATCTTGCCAATGTTACATCTGTATGGCAGGTTTTTAGTAAATGTATTAAGGAAGAACTGCAAGGAAAGACCAGGGTACTTGTTACAAACCAGCTACATTTCCTTCCTCACGTGGACCGGATATTCCTTGTATCTGAAGGTACCATCAAAGAAGAGGGATCTTTTGAGGAGCTCTCAGAAAATGGCACACTGTTTAAAAAATTGATGGAAAATGCTGGCAAAATGGAGGACATTAATGAGGCGGGAACAGAAAAAGGACGGAGAACTGTCTTGAAAAATTCTGCGCTAGCTGCTAATAACATAATTGAGAGGAATGACTTGATAAAAGATGCGATCAATGCAAAAAAAGGTAAACTGCGGAAATCTGTGCTTGTAAAGCAGGAAGAGAGGGAAAAAGGTGCTGTCAGCTGGGATGTTTTGAAGAGGTATAATGGCAGGATATCATTAAGGCAATACCATTTTCATTTTGCAGATTTACCCCTTCTAGAATGTTCCTAGTTGTTATGAGCTGATTGATCATAGAGGTGCTTCAGCTAATACTTTAGAAGCACTCATTACTTGTCCATAGTGCACTTTAAATTCCTTTCTTTAATTGAAAAGTGAATCTAAAGCTGGTGCAATCTCTTGTGTAATGTGCTTTCTGTGTAGGTACCAAGATGCGCTTGGAGGAGTAGTGGTGGTTATTGTACTCTTTACATGCTATTTATCAACTGAGACTTTACGAATTTCAAGTAGCATCTGGTTAAGTAATTGGACAAATCAAAGCACTTCTAAGAGCTACAGGCCTGGATATTACATACTCATTTACTCAATGCTAGCATTTGGTCAGGTGTGCCTTTAGACAGCACTAGTTTTTTATTTATTTTAATTATCACTATCTCCCAACTTGTTTTTCTGATTCATCATACTATGTTGCCCTCTTGACTTACTCCAGCATATTCTAGTATTGGCTTTTCTTTCCTTAAAGGACAAGGTTGGCTTTAGAAAACGTGTAGATGTTTTAACCACATAACTTGATTCAGGTACTCTTGGCACTGATAAACTCATTTTGGTTAATCACCTCTGGTCTTCGTGCGGCAAAAAGATTGCATGATGCCATGCTTGCTTCAGTTTTAAGAGCTCCGATCCTATTCTTCCAGACCAATCCACTTGGACGGGTTATCAACAGGTTCTCAAGGGATATTAGTGATATCGATCGCGATGTTCCAAATTTTCTGAACAACTTTCTGGGTCAACTATGGCAATTACTTTCAACTTTTGCTCTGATAGGAATTGTGAGCACATTTTCATTGTGGGCCATTTTGCCACTCCTCATCTTCTTTTATGCAGCCTACATATATTACCAGGTATTATTCTTATTGATTTTAAATAATTGCCAGTATGTATCTCTTTGTTTCAAACGATATAGTCCTAACTACTGTGAATCAATCTCTAGAGACAACTGTGAATGATGAAGAAGCTTCGATTGGGCAAACAAATAAAACATCCCCTTTATTTAAACATAACTTGTCACGAGGTCTTAAAGTTTTGATCTTGTAGATTTTTCCTTTTCATAATAGGAAGACATTGTTTAAGGGAAAAGGGGAAATTAAATTGATTACTGGTGAAAGGTGATGCGTCGTTTAATGGCAGTTAATGCCACTTGGATTGATGAAGTTTTGTGTCTTTATAATACTGAGGTCTCACCTGTTGCCAAGGTTTTAGGCTGGATAGTTTAACCAAAGCCTTGTAACCATGTTGCTTTCATGCTAATGCTGTAATCCTTTTATATTTGTAGACCACAGCTCGTGAACTAAAACGGTTGGATGCCGTTACCAGATCCCCAGTCTATGCTCAATTTAGTGAAGCGTTAAATGGCTTATCAACCATTCGTGCATATAAAGCATATGAACGGATAGCTATTATTAACGGAAAGACTATGGATAATAATACTAGATTCACTCTTGCAAGCACAAGTTCAAATCGCTGGCTTAGCATAAGATTGCAAACATTGGGAGGTATCATGGTTTGGGTGACAGCAACATTTGCAGTTCTAGAGAATGGAAGAGCAAAAAACCAGGAGGCATTTGCATCAATGATGGGCCTACTTCTCAGCTATTCTTTAAACATTACCAATCTATTAAGTAGTGTTCTAAGGCAGGCAAGTAATGCTGAGAATAGCTTAAATGCTGTAGAGCGTGTAGGCACATATATAGATTTGCCTTCAGAAGCTCCAGATGTTATCCCGGACTGTCGTCCCCCGCATTGTTGGCCTTCAAGAGGATCAATAATGTTTGAGGATGTTGTCTTGCGGTACAGGCCAGAACTTCCTGCAGTATTGCATCGATTATCATTTTCTGTTTCTCCAAGTGAGAAGCTAGGAATTGTTGGACGAACTGGTGCAGGGAAATCTAGCATGATCAATGCATTATTCCGGATTATAGAACTCGAAAGAGGAAGAATATTAATCGATGGTTGTGATCTTGCTAAATTTGGACTGACAGATTTGCGGAAGGTCCTCGGTATTATACCACAGTCACCAGTCCTGTTCTCAGGTACCAGAGTTAATTTTGAGTTTTAGCTATTTCAGTTAGAAAAAGAAGCAAAAATTAGAAAATTGCAATTAGTTCAATAATAAGAATGTGAAGTGGATGCAGCCTAAAATGTTCAGGTTGCAGTGAGGCGTATATATATTCCAGTGTTATAAACTTTACATGAACTTTCAGACTTTGGCTCCAAATGCTGTAAAATGATCCAATAGTAAGTAGTGACTGCGTTTTACAATCAGCCGGAATGGTGACGGTGCCATTTACACAGTCTATCTTTTTAATATGGAAGATACGGACTTGATAATATAAAATGATCTTGTTTTACTGTACTGTGTAATTGATGCCTATCTTCTTGTTTGTCTAGGGACTGTGCGATTTAATTTAGATCCTTTTCACGAGCACAATGATGCTGATCTTTGGCATGCTTTAGATAGGGCACATTTAAAGGATTTTATCAGGAGTAGTCCTTTTGGCCTTGATACTGAGGTACTTATTCTTGAAACTTGTTAATCCAGAATGACGAACTTAAAACCTGATGATCAAACAGGATCTGAAGATCGCAAGTTAGGTGGCATGCTATTAACTTCAAAGTTATCTGGTAGAGTACATCAAATACTCTATGATATGGATGCAAGATGGATCGAATTAGACATTTTTGTCTGTTGCTGGAAACCAGATGTATCAGGACTTTCTGACTCAGATATATAAATTCCTGGCATGGAAGTGTCACAGATATCACATTGAAATTGAAAACATGAAGCAGTTATTTTAACTATTCCACTTTGTTTTTGTTAAGGTTTTGGAGGGTGGGGAGAATTTCAGTGTTGGGCAAAGGCAATTACTAAGTCTGAGTCGAGCCCTGCTTCGAAGATCAAAGGTTCTGGTGCTTGATGAAGCAACTGCAGCTGTTGATGTTGCAACTGATGCTCTTATCCAGAAGACCATTCGAGAAGAATTTAAATCCTGTACGATGCTAATTATCGCTCACAGACTAAATACCATCATTGACTGCGACAGAATTCTTGTCCTTGATTCTGGTCAGGTGTGCCATCACTCTAACTGTAGTTTAAAACTAATCTCTTCTATTTTCTTTGATTTGTACCTGTTTTTCTTTTTTGCAGGTTCTGGAACATGATACCCCTGAACAACTACTGCTATCTGAAGGAGAAAGCATGTTCTCTAAAATGGTAGAAAGCACGGGCCCTGCAAATGCTCAATACTTAAGGAACATAGTATTCCAAAGTGAAGCAAACAAATCAAGGAAAGGAGAATGTGGAAGATTAGGTGACAAGAAGAGATGGTTAGCTACATCAAGGTGGGCTGCTGCTGCGCAGGTTGCTGTAGCTGCCGGTCTCACATCTTCTCAGAGTTGCCTGCAAAGGTGGGATATTGAAGGCAGAGATCACATCATTAATAAAACAAATGATGCCATCATCACACTGCAAGGTGTTTTGGAGGGGAAACATGACCAAGAAATAAACGAGAAACTACTCCAACACGGTCTTCCAAGGGATGGATGGTGGTCAGCACTCCTTAGAATTATTGAAGGTTCCCCACATAATAAAGTCCTTTCTTAACCTTTTAAGTGCAATTTCTCAGGCTGAAGAATGATTGTCTTAAAGCCTCTCTTATTCTCTACTTCTTCTATCAGGATTAGGTGTAATGAGCAGATTGATGGATCGTGGCAGGCTCCAGATTTGGGATGATGATCAAGATCAAGAAGAAGAATGTCTTGATTAGGGGGAAACTGAAACAAAAGAAAAGGGAAAGTAAGGGCTCGTTTAATTTTGGAAAATTTTCCAAGTTTTCCATTCCGAATTTCCTTTTTAAACACTTAGATGTATAACTAGTTACTAAGGGATGAAAAATCATGATTTCCAAACTTCATAAGAAGGTTTTCTAAAGTATTCCACTCTGATACTAGAATTTTATGAAGTTTGGAAGATAAAGTTTTTCATTCCTTAATAACTAGTTATACACCCAAACAATTATAAAGGAAAATTGGAATGGAAAATTTGGAAAATTTACAAAACAAAGAGGGCCCTAAATTTTTTTTGAAACCAAACCCACCTGAAGTTTCATAGTTAGAGGTAAGGTTATCTATCAACCCATATGATTTTACTGTAGAAAAAAACACGTAATTCTCTGGTCAGAATATTTACATTTCAAATTATGACATGCTATGAATTATGTAACTTTAAATAATTAAACTTTCATGAAAACGAAAATCATAAATTAAATATTATGAAATAGCTAAAATAAATGTATCAACTTTTGACGGACAGATGGAGTATCAATTTTGGCCCCTTTGCTTTCAATTTGAAGTTGATTTCTTGGTGGTCTAATCCATCAGTGCATTCTGACTGATAATAAGACGTCCATGTAGATATCAAGCTGGAAGAAACTGCAAATGTTGTACGAAATTTGCACTTACTAGAGCGATTAAGGGATTACTCTCCGTCCAGCTCACTATGTCTTGCTCTTCTTGCTGTTGCAGGATTCAGCAATATCTGTGTGTGTGCATGTGCATGTGCATGTGCATGTGTGCTACTTGATGAGGCGGATTGGTACTGGTATAATGCAAACACCGAATGGATGAAGAGCAACATTCTACTTGCAGCCAGCCATGTGCAGAAAGCCAATTTAAGCAGAGTTGTTCAAATCATTGTAAATTGTTGGGCAGTTATAGCTACTTCTGCATTCTTCGTACTCTCACAAGTGCAGGACCACGGAGGAGTTGTTTTATTATGTAAAAAGACGAAACATTGAAATTTCGGTAAACTTTGAAGACTCTGGATCGAGCCTTCATGTTTCCCACCAGTTGTTGATACTCTTAACAGTCCATGACTAAAAATGTCAAGAGGTTAAAGTACAATCTAAGCCTGTGTGATGTTCAGTTTCATCTCCTAAAGCTCTAACGAGAATGTTTGGTTCAGTCATTTTAACTCATTTGTTTAACTAATGATTTACTACAACTGACTACGAAAGTAAATCCATCATCTAAAGCATACGTGATTAACCAACAACGGATTAAGTGCAATCAAATGAGACCTAAAGCATACCAAACATGCTACACAAACTGTCATAGAAAACCAAACCCGGATCAAAAACTGCGTAGATTCTCCCTCTTTTCACGCTCTTCCTCTGCCTCTCCTCTGAAAATTTCGCAGCAACCGGTAAGGGAAACCAAATGCAGGAATCTAGATCAAACATGTGAACTCTCAGGCGCATTATTAGAGTGAACATCTGGCCTCATATGACCAAAGATGGCCTCAAAAGCCTTGGCAGAAGCACTTGAATATGCCACTAATGACTGGAAAACTGTAGGAAGGCCAGTCTTCAAGTTGTTAAGTGTCATGCTGTTGCTAACCTCAACCAAGTTCAGATATTTGGTCTGTTCAGCATCCACCCGCTTCCTTAGTGCTTCGGTTTTCGCACGCTTCAGTGATAACGGGTGCTTTGGTGTCAATGTGTCTGCATCCGCATCAACCAACGTGCCTTCGATCTTTTTCTCCATCTC
The DNA here is from genome assembly GCA_038382905.1 of Daphne laureola. NCBI lineage: Eukaryota > Viridiplantae > Streptophyta > Magnoliopsida > Malvales > Thymelaeaceae > Daphne > Daphne laureola. Next base: position 237,656 of record JBBYHH010000004.1, on the reverse strand, counting down.
ACTTAGAGAAAGAAACTCCCTTTGCAGCTTCCTTTCAAGTTTATGTGTTTTTTTCTGCTGGATATGTTCCTTGGTCTGTTGCTGGATTATAGCTTGAATGGCTGCTAATAACCTTTTAATAGCCTCAGAGGTTGCCTATAAACAAGCCAAATCATTAGACATAAACTTCACTGGAGCAAATTAGAGAGGATCGAAGCATACTGACTGAAAGAGAAGATCTTGACAATAACTCGTACAAAAGAAGAAATACTTAACGACAACTGTGTACAGAACTTGGAGGAAAGTTTGTTTCTAGCATTCTCTCTATGCAAGCCATACCCTAAAGTGTCTATCTAGCTTTACTACAGAAATGTAAGCCAAGACCCTAAATCACCATCTTGGACACACGAAGGGCCTTGTTTAATTTTTGAAAATTTTACATTTTTTGTTATAAAATAAATGCTCAAGTGTATAACTTGTTTGTGGGGATGGGAAAACTTGTTTTCGAAGTTTTGGAAAACTCATGAGCTTTCTGTGATTTGGAAAACAAGTTTTTCCACTTCCTATAAACAAGCTATACACTCAAATTTTCATTGAACAAAATTTGAAAAAGAAAATTTAGAAACTTCTGTGAAAACTAAATGGCCCGTTTTTTTTTTTTAAAAGCAAATCGTAAAATGCATCAATCTGGAACTGAGGAAAGTGCCACAAAATTTTATATACGAGTTACATTTTCAAAAAATACTCCCTTCATCTCTAAAATTACTCCCTGCATCTCTGAAAATTTGTTACATAGGAGTTGGAGTTGATTGTTAGGTGTCCTCTTTCATGAAACTCTTACATACTCATTACTCATGACTCTACTCTCTACGATCCATTTTCACATCTTACCTTTTTACCTACTTTCTATTTTTTGGGGACTAAGGAGTACCCGTACTTAACATAATTCAGAAATACAAGCATGCAGCTGCATGTAAACAGAACAGCAAAAGAGATAAGCACCTTATCTGGTAATCTTTCAAACTGGAGCAGCCACTCCTCACCAAGTTGACGAACTGCCGATGAGCAACGACTCCGTTCATGGTCACTAACAAGGCAGTCAGTGAGCTTTATCCACCTGCAGAGAGTTCTTACATATTCTTGCTGAGAGTGCATGAGTTTGCAAAAGCTCTGGTGCCAAGAAGCCACCTCAGTTTCCAGCTGAGCTGTCGCGTGGTAATGAAATTCCGTAGAAAAATCAAAGCTTTGATAATCACTGAGATGATTCAAGTTAAGAGAGATATTGTTTTGAACCCGATGGCATTTGTACATTGTCTTCCACATCTTCATCAAGCTGCCAAATGAATGCAATTGTAAGTGCTTCCTACCATTTACTCAGACATCCAAATTTTAGAACTACAAACCATCCTACAAAATTCTAAAAATGAACAGAATCAAGTTTGAATTCATGTGAGATTTTTCTGTCAAAGTTCTATGGGAAGTAACAAACAATTTTAACTAAGCTGTACCAGAATAAAATAAATTTATTTGTAACCAAAAGACATGAATTTTTACACGCTTTGTTGAGTTTACCACCCTCCTTGCCACCCCCAGCCCAAAAGACACGAATTTTTACACGCTTTGCTAAGACGGAACCTCAAGATAATATGTAATAACAGCAGTATGGTTGGAGAGTTTTACCCTGACGTCAATGCAGCCAACTGAGGATATAGCTCCACATCAATGGTCTCCAATATAGATGAACAGGTCATACTTATTGACTGCTGTAGGTGTCTTAGATCAGTCTCCAGACTCTCAATTGTTAATCGAGTCTTCTCAATCTTGGATCCGTCATGGTATTCA
>JBBYHH010000004.1:225206-235735 GCA_038382905.1 Daphne laureola | reverse complement strand
ATCAGAAATTCACCAAAACCGCACATGCTCAAACAATTCATACATAACCCTGATACTGATTCAACAATAACTCCCAAAGCATCAAAGTTACCCATAATCAATCCATAACACAATTAAACAATCAAAATACTTCATTTTCACCGATTCCCGCTCCAACAATTTCCCGGGGAACTTTAAACCTTAGCTCCTATCTCGAGTTGGAATCAGTCAAAACATCGAGTATTAATACTTCAATTCCTTCATGAACCCTAAAATTGGAAATTTCCCTATAGCCCTAGAGATCATGAAGATGTTGAAATGACCGATGGAAAACAGCCAAAGGTAATGTCTTTCTTATGCTAGTACTCTTTGTGGAAGAAACAAAAAGCTCTGTTTAGGTTGGCAAGTGCCATCCTCATGGAAAATGCTTAAGTAAACTTATGGAACACTAGAGCTAATAACAGATACAGATGAAATTAAAGAATGTGGATTTATTTTCTTCCTGATGCATGAATTTTTAGCTAGCCTTGAATGCAAAATAAGGCTGGCGTCTCTTATGTGCTATTGCAAATACTACTTTTGGTTTAGTAGCTTTCTCTTCTCTAAGAAATCATTTTCCGGTATACATTGAAGGGAGCCAGTATGCTTTGGGATTTGGGGAGAAGGGGACAAGTCTTAACAATGAGTCAAAAACTTAAATTTGCAGTTCTTCTATTATTCAGTAATATGCCTTTCTTTTCCTTTTTAATGATGGTACATATTCCTTCGTAAGAAGGTTGCGACAAGAAGGGCATCCGGCGTAAAACTTTGCCACTATGTTTTTGCATGAATTTATAGTGTCAACTAATTTTTGACAACTAATTGTCACTATAAACTTCATGCCACCGACCCCAACATAGTTGGGATTAAGGTGTTGTTTGATGATGATATGTTAGCATAAATTGTCAGTTGTAAAATACTTGTATTTACCTTTTTCAGATTTTCTTTCAATAGCTAAATAATGAGTTTAACCTTCGCAATGTTATAATTAATCTGATACCCATCCATATTCCTGCAGTCCTCAGATGCCAAATTAGGGACAATGATGGGTGTATTCATCCCTTGTTTGCAAAGCATACTGGGAATCATATACTACATACGATTTTCTTGGTAATCTTATACAATAGTTTTTAATTTTCACTTTCACATAAGTTGTTAATTCATGTTTTAAAGAAAATGCAACAGCTAGCATGTTTACATTTCTCTAATCAATCATTTAAGAAAGTCTTTATCCCAGATCACACATGTTGTTTCAGTTGTCAGGCTGAGTATGTGAATATATAGAGTTGCATTTTAAACTAGTAAACTAGGGAAGTAATGTTGATATAAAAGCACTTTGTTTATTAGAGTGATTTCTCAATCTCCAGGTTTGTATATTCATGAGAATTAATTAATTCGTTAGAGTTGTATCAAAGTTGGCAACTGGAATCCCATGGGTCTATTTGATGTTGCAGATTTGTGATTGCCTATCAAGGTATTTTTTGTTGTATCGTACAAACTGCTGATCAAAGCAGATGCCTGCTTTCAAAAAATTCCCCCTCATTTCTAAAAAGCAACCTTTTTTCATGGAATTATAGTGTTAACATGCTATGGAAATTTGACACCATGAACATAGTTTGTTTGATTTGAGCATATGAAGAGGCCTGGTTCCCCTTTCCTCATTTCCCGCCAAACTCCTCATCTCTTTAGAGTTTGCTTTACATTGAAAGTTATTTTCACTTTTCTTCTGCATCATGTGAATAACAGGATTGTTGGCATGGGTGGAATTGGCCAATCGCTACTATTGGTAGGACTTTGCAGCTTGTGCACATTCCTAACTGGGATATCATTAAGTGCTATTGCAACCAACGGAGCCATGAAGGTAAAACTTATGCTTCTTGACATATACACTGCAGTTTCTAGTGTTGAAACCTTCACAAACATGCATCTTCGAATGCAGCATGATTTTTATGTCATTTTGATGTAAGGTACAATAAAGCTTGCATGTTGCGGATTTATTCTTCACTCTGGCGATAGGATAGTTAAGTACAATGGTGGTTAAAAAACTATTGTTATGCAAAAAGTTGAAATATTTACTCCTTGCTTCATAGCGAAAAACTTATTATTGGAATTCCCACCAAAATGTTAGGAAAAAGACAAGACCGATCAGTGTGAGATCAATAAGCTGAAACAATTTTCAGTAAACATGATTCTTGCATCTCCATGCGAAAATCCTTTTTAAACAGCTTATAGAAGTTGCCGAATGCCAATCTCTGTGCTGTCTTGGTTTCTTCAAGTGACAGTCATAATAATAATAATATATGCAAGAGCTCTTATAGCATGACCGTCTCACGTTATGTTGGGTGAATTGGCGACTTTCATACTTCTGCGTCCAACATGGATGGACTGCGCAGATTCACCCATTACTATGTGAGATACTGATGCTGGGGTTCTCCATATACAAGGTTCTCTTATATGGACTTTAGAGGTCTTAGCTCTAAAATCTGGGGTACAGTGAAATTTTACCAATGTTTTTATTGCAAACATTTAGGGCGGGGGTCCATATTATCTTATTGGTCGTGCCCTTGGTCCGGAGGTTGGTGTTAGCATCGGGTTATGTTTCTTCCTTGGAAATGCAGTTGCTGGAGCCCTGTAAGTGTTAATCTTATGGACCTTCCATTTGTAAGTTGTCATTGCACATGCTCACCATATCTTTTCAAATCTGATCGCCTTCATTTTGTTAGATTAATTAATGTATAATCTAGCAGTTCCGTTCATTAATCTCCATCTGTTCTTGATTATGCTTATAGCTATGTACTGGGAGCTATAGAGACCTTTTTAAAAGCTATACCAGCTGCTGGAATTTTTACTGGTATGAATACTGAATTTGATGACAAGTAGTAAACTCCAAGTTTTGTTCTTCTAAGATTTAGAAATCATGAGACCACCCATGTTATTTGTGGTTCTTTATATATAAACACTCATTGTAAATGGTTTTTGCCTTTTGTTGGGAATTTCTAAGTTAACTTGAAAGCTCCGCTAACACTTTCAAAATGCTTTATGACGAGAATGCAGTGGCTTCTACAAATGGGACTGCAACAGAAGTGGAAAGTATAAGCATACATGATTTGCAAATTTACGGGATAGTTGTGACGATTCTCCTATGTGTAATAGTCTTTGGTGGAGTGAATTTGATCAACCGTGTTGCCCCTGTTTTTCTCATACCTGTTTTGTTTTCAATTCTCTGCATTTTCATTGGGTTATTTCGGGCAAGGATGGATCACCCGACAAGTGAGTGTTCTTTTGATGATTTTTTTTTTTAAAATATATATAATCTTTAGTGCATCTCTGTTAATCTGCTTGTTTGATGCTTTACATATTTCAAATTCTGTAGTTTTGACGGATTTTAATTTTACTTCAAAATAAACTAAAAACTATTTCTAATTCATAGTTGCTCATAGGTAAACTATCCAGATTTACCTAATAAGAGTTTGGCTAGCCCGCCTTTAATACTTTATTGGCTTACCATCATATTTTTGTTTTCTAGCTGAACTCTATGAGATCCATTATTTTGATCTCATTAGTATCATTGATTTGTTAAATAGAAAGTTACCCTCTCCTGATTGATTGACACTAAAAACTGACTGGAAAATCCAAGTACAATTTTATTCTCATTAGTTCAATTCTCTTCTGGGCTATAAGAAACATAGTTATCAAACATTCATTAACAAGGGTCACTTGTCCAATGGCATAATAGATGTTTAACAACTTATTTGAGAAAATCTTTAACTTTATCAAGCACTAGAGAAAACACTTAGTATTGCTCACTAACCAGTTCATCACATCACAGAAATACTATGTATTTTCCAACATCAAGTCTTAGCAGGTTCTTTTGGAGTACTCATATTCTTTAACCATTTCTCTCTTTTACCCGTGTGTGCTTTTTCTGTTTCTGATTGATCTCCAGAGTCTGAATGCTGTGGTCCAGATTATAAAGTTTGTGTGCTCTTTATCGTGTAATGCAGGAGGAGTTACAGGCCTGAGTTTCAAAAGTTTTAGAGAGAACTGGAGTTCAGATTATCAGGTGACTAATGATGCTGGAGTCCCTGACCCTAAAGGAGATGTTTACTGGGATTTCAAGTGAGAACCGTCCTGATGCTTGTTTCTTTCTAGCATATACCGTAAGTGGTTAAATCTGCATTTGTAACTCAGTTTATACCCTGATTTTCCCTTTTCCAGTGCATTGGTTGGTCTCTTTTTCCCAGCAGTTACTGGAATCATGGCTGGTTCTAATCGATCAGCCTCACTGAAAGATACCCAGCAGTCAATTCCCATTGGGACATTGTCTGCAATCATTGCGACTACTTTGCTTTATATAGTTTCTGCCTTACTTTTTGGAGCTGTAGCCACCAGGGACAAACTTTTGTCAGACAGGTTTCTCCATCTCCTAGTCTAATACTGGTGTCTTTGTTTCTGTGATCTGTGATAATGGTTTTCGGCATCTTGATAAATGACGTAGCACAAACCATTTGCATCTTGCTTAACTTCAGTTTATGCTCTTCTGGGAATTCAATCGACTGCTACTCTGTCTTATCAAGTAGCTGATATCGCGATTTATTGTAACATTGTTTCCACTTTAAAGTTGTCCACTCTGCTTTATGTTGGGTGGAGACTGGAGAGAGTCAAGTGCTTGTATACTCTGCTTTATGTTGTTTGAGATCTAGTTGTATTAGAAACTTCAGTGCCTGACCCTTATCTTTTTTCAAGAATCAAAATTATCTGTAGAGATGTTTGTTTCTGATTCCGGACACAACTATTCAATGCAGGCTTCTTACTGCCACGCTTGCTTGGCCGTTCCCTGCCATTGTTCAAATAGGAATTATTCTTTCAACATTAGGTGCAGCTCTTCAAAGCCTTATGGGTGCCCCTTTTCTTCTGGCAGCTATAGCTAATGATGATATTCTTCCTGTTCTCAAGTATTTCAAGGTTGCTGATGGAATTGAGCCTAATGTTGCTACTCTTTTCACATCAATCATCTGTATCGGATGTGTCATCATTGGCAATCTGGATCTCATCACACCAACAGTAACTATGTTTTATCTCTTGTGTTATGCCGGTGTGAACTTGTCCTGCTTCCTTCTGGATTTTCTCGATGCTCCAAGTTGGCGCCCTCGCTGGAAGTTTCACCATTGGAGCCTCTCCCTCTTAGGGGCAGCTCTCTGTGTTGGTAAGGTTCATTATAATAGACTGCCATTTTGGGCTTACCCCATCTGCTCTGGTAGGGGTCCCAATTTTTACACTGGGTTTTGTTGATAAGAAAAATTTGATTAAGCAGGATGGTTTCATCAAGTCGGTTCTGGGGTTGCAGATCTGATTAGACCAATCTACTTTGCAATATCAACTTTACGCTTTGCTGTTACAGTACAACTCCCCTGATTACCTTTTCTTTGGTTGCTACAGTTATCATGTTACTGATATCTTGGTCATTCACTATTGTGTCTCTGGCCCTTGCAACCCTTATATACTATTACGTGTGCCTTAGAGGGAAGGCTGGGAACTGGGGTGATGGTTTCAAGAGTGCATACTTTCAGCTTGCCCTTCGGAGTCTGAGATCACTTGGAGGTCTGTCTTTGATTGCATGCTTATACTTTTTTCAAGTCAAGCATGGACTTTAACCAAACTATATTTGTGTTGATTTGCAGCAAACCAGGTACATGCAAAGAACTGGTATCCGATTCCACTCATATTCTGCCGGCCTTGGGGGAAGCTGCCAGAGAATGTACCTTGCCACCCAAAACTTGCCGACTTTGCTAACTGTATGAAGAAAAAAGGTCGCGGGATGTCCATATTCGTGTCAGTACTAGATGGTGATTACCAAGAACTAGTTGAAGATGCCAAGGCAGCATCAAAGCAGCTTGGTACCTATCTAGATAGTAAGGGTTGTGAGGGTGTTGCAGAGATAGTTGTAGCACCTAATCTGACTCAGGGATTCCATGGAATCGTCCAGACAATGGGGCTCGGCAATCTTAAACCCAATATTGTGGGAATGAGATACCCCGAAATATGGCGTAATGAGAACTTAAGCGAAGTCCCAGCCATCTTTGTTGGAATCATTAATGACTGCATTATAGCTAACAAGGCTGTGGTGATTGTGAAAGGGCTTGATGAATGGCCCAACGAATACCAAAGGCAGTACGGCACAGTTGATCTGTATTGGATCGTGAGAGATGGGGGTCTAATGCTGCTTCTGTCTCAGCTGCTGCTCACAAAACGGAGCTTCGAGAGCTGCAAGATAAAGGTCTTCTGCATTGCAGAGGAGGATGAGAATGCCGAAGCACTGAAGACTGATGTGAAGAATTTCCTGTATGATCTCCGGCTGCAAGCTGAAGTTAACGTAGTTACTATGAAATCATGGGATGTAGAAGCAGACGGCGGGTCTCAACAGGATGAGTCCGTGGAGGCCTTCACCGCTGCTTGGAAGCGGATATCAGAATACTTGGCTCAAATATCATCCGAGGCTGAGAGAAAAGGGACTCCATTGATGGCTGAAGGGAAGGCTGTGATCATCAATGAGCAAAAGGTGCACAAGTTTCTTTACACAGCTCTTAAACTGAACTCCACGATACTAAGTCACTCCAAGATGGCTGCAGTTGTGCTGGTGAGCCTCCCACCACCTCCTCACAACCATCCAGCATACTGCTATATGGAATACATGGATCTTTTGATGGAAAATGTGCAGAGGATTTTGCTTGTTAGAGGGTATCGCAGAGACGTTGTAACTCTCTTCACATAGGCGCTCAAGGTCAGTTTTTCTGTTCATATTGTAAGCCTCAAACAGAGGATTTGTTTTTTGTTTTTTGTTTCCCTTGTTTCCTCTTGAAATGGCAACTGATGATGTGTAAGAAGTCAGTTAACTTCTCATCCAAATTTCCATTCATATTCATTGGCAATTATCGATTCTGGCCTCCGTTCACCGGCTCTGCCTTTACAACTGCCGTCGCTATGTGTATTTTCTTCCCTCGTTCACCGGCGAACTCCAGTTACTCAGTTTCGTCGATTTGAGTTTGCAGTCTGGTGTCCATTTGTGCTGACCTGTTCTTGTCGAGGAAGTCAAGTGTAAAAATTTCTGTGGCTCGGCTCTTTTGTCCGTTTCATGGATCCTGATTCCGAAGGCGACCGGCGATTTGACAGCCAGAGTTTTGTAATCTCTCAGCCTATAATATACTAACTTAATTATGTCTGTATATGCAGAATCCAGGAAACAAAGTCCGCCATTTTAATTCCTTCTTCCTCTGAATTCAATCTTTCCTGATGGGAGTTGAAAGTGTAACAGTAGAGTCGGATCATGGAATCAGGCGAAGAGGGTGTTCGTGCACCAAAGCTGACTTTTTCCCGGAGGAGTCGTTCAAGAGCTGGGCCAACTACGGGCGAGCAATCAGCCAGACGCCGGCGCGGTTAGTGAACCGGGTGGTCACCCGCTCCACGGACTCGAGTGAGGTCACTGAGATCAAGGCACGTAGTCAACACGAGATGAAGAAGACGCTGATTTGGTGGGATCTCGTCTGGTTCGGCGTCGGATCAGTCATCGGCGCCGGAATCTTCGTCCTCACCGGCCTCGAAGCCAAGAACAGCGCCGGCCCCGCCATCGTCTTGTCCTACCTCATCTCTGGTCTCTCCGCCATGCTCGCCGTTTTCTGCTACACCGAATTCGCCGTAGAAATACCCGTCGCTGGTAATACACATACTGAATTTTAAAGTTCAAAACTTTCCCCAAATTAAAAGGAAAAATCGTTGCTTTGTGTGGTGGGTTCAGGTGGTTCATTTGCGTATCTGAGAGTAGAGCTGGGCGATTTCGTTGCTTTCATAGCTGCAGGCAACATCCTTGCAGAGTACACCATCGGTGGCGCCGCCGTGGCCCGGTCATGGACATCCTACTTCGCCACCCTCTGTAACCGCGACCCGGACGATTTCCGCATTGTTGTCCACAGCATGCCGGCCGATTACGGCCACCTCGACCCCATCGCCGTCGTCGTCATCGCCATCATCTGCATCATCGCCGTCGTCAGCACCAAAATCTCCTCCCGCGTCAACTACATCGCCTCCTACTTTCACATGGCCGTCATCCTCTTCATCATCATCGCCGGCTTCATCAAGGCGGGCACCACAAACTACGAAGACTTCACACCTTACGGCGCTCACGGCATCTTCAAGGCCTCCGCTGCCGTCTTCTTCGCCTACGTCGGTTTCGACGCCGTGTCCACCATGGCCGAAGAGACCAAGAACCCAGCTAAAGACATTCCCATCGGACTCGTCGCTTCCATGGTGATCGTCACAACTTGCTATTGCTTGCTCGCCACGGTACTCTGCTTAATGCAACCCTACCAGCAGCTTGACGAGCACGCCGCCTTCTCAGTCGCATTCGAGGCCGTGGGCTGGGGGTGGGCTAAGTACATAGTGGCCGCCGGAGCCCTGGAGGGTATGACCACGGCACTGCTGGTCGGTGCGGTGGGTCAGGCCAGATACCTGACCCACATAGCCCGCACCCACATGATGCCGCCATGGCTGGCTCAAGTCCATCCCAAAACGGGTACACCAGTGAATGCCACTGTACTCATGCTGTCTGCCACAGCCATCATAGCCTTCTTCACTGAGCTCCGTATCCTCTCTGACCTAGTCTCCATAGCCACACTCTTCATCTTCACCCTTGTGGCCTTGGCCTTGCTGGTCCGCCGCTACTATGTGGCAGGGGAGACCACATCAAGTCACAGAAACAAGCTCATCCTCTGCATTCTCTTGATCCTATCATCTTCTGTTGCCAGTGCTGCTTACTGGGGTCTAACTGGAGACCATGACTGGATTGCTTATGTTGTCACTCTTCCTGTGTGGCTAATAGCCACATTAGGGATTGTGTTCCTTGTCCCTCAAGCTAGGAGGCCTAAACTCTGGGGTGTACCCTTAGTTCCTTGGTTACCATCAGCATCTATTCTCATCAACATTTTCCTTCTGGGATCAATAGACTCAGCATCCTTCATCAGGTTTGGTGCTTGGACAGGTATTTTACTGCTCTACTACTTTCTATTTGGATTGCATGCTTCATATGATGCAGCTAAGGAATCTGAAAAGGTTGAACCAGTAATTACTTTGTCTCGAGAGGTCATATAACACATGCCTTATAGCCAAACTGCAAATCACATCTCATCTCCCACTTTTTTATAATGTCTCCTCTTCTCTTCTCTCGCTATAACGGGCGGGAAATGTATCATCGTTAATCATTCATTTGTAGCGGGACATAAGAAAATACAGCATATGATGGAGGAGAATTTCAATCCTTGTTGTAAACTTCAATTAGATCGATTGTCTCTCATTTCTTGTGTAAATTCAACATGCACCATGCTTATTTGACACTCCTTCCCTACATAAAAGTCATACGTCAATTGTACTTTTTATTACTCTTACTCTCTCTTTTCATTAATTTTTCTTGTTTGTTTTTGTCCTATATATATACATATTTTAGTTTTTTCACCTTCAAATCAACACATTCTTAATACACGTGGAGATGAAATTATTTCATCTTTAGAGAGAGGGAGTATTACTACTTTTAAATCTCTCTTCAGATCAATAACGATAATGAAAGAATTTTCCCTATCAACATTAGAAGTGGAGGTTGGGAAGTTATGGATAGTTAGTCTGACCCTTACATCTATCTGCTTGGCCCAACTTGTCCTCAGCCCATTTACTACTCCCTTATTATCCACTTAGCCCAACTCCTTCCAGCCCATCTTCTACTCCCAGCTCAGCTTCTGCAACCAAGCTCAGAGGAAATTGGACCAGATATACATGAATTATAGCATTCGTTGCAAATCTATACCTTAATTAAAATTTATTGTAAATGTGACTTTAAAGTATGAGTACGTTATAAATCTATACCCACGACTTAACATCCATTAAAACGTAACGGAATTTGCTGGAAAAATACTCAATTTGACTCTTATGGTTTCTAAAATGTGTTAAACACTCCTCTAACTTTATAATTTTATTTTTGAGTCATTATTTTTTATCACACGTGTATTTTTTTCAAATAATCTTTGCAAATTATTCATATTAATTATAAATTGATTCTAAAATATCCAAAAAATTATTAAATATGACAAGAATTTTTTTAAAATAATGCTCCTCAATAATAATATTTGTACTAAATTTTACCTTTTTTATGAAGAAAAAAATATTAATTGTCAGAATAAAATGCAACAATGAAGAATAATTTTCTAAAATCCAACATTTATATTAAAATATTTAGATAATGTAAAAAATATTCAAATAAGGATATTAAAGCATCGAACCAATATAAATTTTCAAATAAATCTAAATGCATTTTAACACCTTACAAATTAAACTAAAATTTTTCAAATCGTCACACTTTCATATTTTGTGTTTGATAATTTTGGAAATACTAATGTCTATTTGTTTCCTTTTATTACCATATTTGTATTTTTTTAAGAAGCTTTCTATATTTTATTTAAATTTGTTTTAAA
>JBBYHH010000004.1:207256-218286 GCA_038382905.1 Daphne laureola | reverse complement strand
GAAAGCTTAGCGCAGCAGTGGAGTTCTCCATGTGACCAAATTAACCATAACACAACCAACTTCGGGAAGTAAGGGAAACTGTTAAAGTTTAGACGAGAGACAGAGAGGAAGGGTTTTGGCAATTCACCTCTTTTTGCTTAGCCTCAATCAAAGCAACTTCTTTTTCTTTATCCAGTTGAGCTGAAACTTCACCAAGCAGTCTCCTCCGTCCCACCTCCAATTGCTTTTCAATCTCCACCTTAATTTCCTCAGAATTCAGGCTCTCTTCAACCTTTTTCTGAATTGCTTCCTCAACTCTTCTCAAGGTTTCTTCCTCTATCAATTTTAATTCTGCTTCCTGTTGCAGCCTGTATATGGAAAGAGAAAAAGAGCAAAAAGCAATTGTTAGTGCTAAAATTGACAACTCCATACAACATGCTTCTGCCATCAACTATGAGCATTCTAACTGTACAACTCCACAATTTGACAGGTCATATTTCTTTTCTTCCTCCCGTTTCCCCATTCCACTTTACTACAGACCTATAGTCACACTGCAAGTATAATTGATTGCAAACTAACCTTTATGACGACAAAAGCACTAAACATGCTTTAAAGGCATACCTCTAACCAAACCTGATTCAAACAAATGAGTTCCAAACTGGTGAACATTAGTTAAACAATTCATCCAATCAGATCATCAGTAAATAGCACATTGAATTATAACCATCATCCTTCAAAAAACCTGTAGAGGAATAAACATCAAGTAACTTGCCACAATTTTTAAACTAAAAACTAGAAATATTTCGAATTTGGCAGCGAAAGCTCCGTGTAAGAATTGAATCATTTTAGCATCACACGCAGAGGGAATCTGTGTGGGTGACAAAGGCACTCACATGTTATAAGAAAACACTGACAAGAAGATACATAAAATTGGGGAAAGAAAGCATGTCAGTGATAGTCCGTACACTACTCTGATTAAGATATCCTCCAGCCAAATGAGACATGAAAACCAGAATAAGTAACAAGTCCTTTTCAATGGTCTATGAGAGCACAACAATCAAAATGAAATACAGTCAAATAAGCTTCAAAAAATTTGACTGGCTTGAGCAAGACTTCTTGAAAACGAGCTTCGGTGGTCTGCTAAAGGCTTGCAGAGACTTTTCAAGGTCCAACGGGAACATCTATTCGGTAAGATAAGAGTAGACTTGCAGAAAGCAGCACATTGACGAAGTGTGGTTCCTTACTGCTGAGTAATAGCTAACAAATTAATTAGTCAGCTGACAAAACTAGTTTATTTCATTTTCAAGGTGATTTTCCTATTTGATCTTCAAGGTGATTTTCCTATTTGATTTTCAAGGTGATTTTCCTAAAATTTCGGCTCAGCTTCCCCAGGAACAATCTTCTTTCAAACTTTGTCCTATAGACTTCTATTTAAAAAAGAAAAAGAATCAGGGAAAGAAAGAAATGTAAAAGCATAGCACTAAAAACAAAAAAAAATACATGAAGTATTCTAGGTTAAGTCTCTTTAAGCTTGTGCAAATGTCAGCTAATTAGTTTACATGACTTTAAAAATTAAAGAATCACATTTATGTCTTCAAAACATCCCCAGCTGTAAAGACACAGAACTACAAAATGAAAAGATATTCAGTTTGCTTTCCGATAGCCAAATAGCAGGTATATCAAAACGCTTCTTCTTTTGCCGGTTAAGCACAACTTCTGTCATATCCAGAACCACAAACATCCATACCAAATTGAGACTGCCTTGTTAAAGAGAACAAAATACCCATGCAAAGTTCATCTTGCAAAAATAATGAGGGACAAACCGATTCGTAGTCAAGGATAACTTAAAAAATAAAGCAAGGGAAAAAGAAACAAAAAGAAACATATAGATGATGGTTATTGAATATACCTTTTCTTCTCCTCTTCTTCCTTTTTCAAATTTTCAATGGCACTTTTGCCTTCTATCAACCCAAGACTTGGGCTAACAGATTTTTTGCTAGGGGGAACTGAAGAACTTCTACTCCTTTGCCTTTTATAACGTTTAGGAGAAGGAGAACGACTTTTTCGACGTCTTACTGCTGGAGAACGACTTCTACGGCGGCGTGGTGATACAGAACGACTCTTCCTTCTGATTTTTCAACATTAGAAAGTATAAGCAACAGGAAAACAACATGGGCACACAACAAATAATATGGCCTCCTGCCATCTAACAGAGCTCAGGAATATGGAACCACATACAGTTACCTCAAGACTGTTAAGTATAAGCATGGGAGATCCACCATCTATGAGATGAAGCTAATATGACAATCGACCAACGAAAAGCATACCGAATTGCACTTATCACCTGCTCGTTTTCACTCGCACCATACATGGAGAAAGAATTTGCAGAGAAGCACATCTGTCCTAACACACTCTCAAAGTAGGAAAGGAATACAACATCAAACCTATCAACCATCCCACCAATGCGCACATTTATCATTGCTCAAAGGGACAAGAGAAATGTAACTACGAAATAACCATCTGGCTCATCAGAAGACGCTCATGGTAGATGATCAACATCATGATCATCAAGCGTATGCAATCAAAACACCAACTAAACTATGGAGACTGGGACCAGACATTTCACATCTAAATCAAAATAGAGTCTCAAACTCGGATTTTGGAATCGTCTTGGAAGATACTAACAAGCAGATGTTTACAAGTTTAAAGTGATCTGAACAAACAACATGGTGAGAATTATCATGAAGAACACTAAGTCACTAACATGTCCAGCAGAACCGAAAATTCCTTATCCTGACTGAAAATAAACAAGCAGCACTAGGCTATGTCAAATCTGGTCAACATATTGAGTCTCAATCAATGGCAGCTTTAAGTTGGAAACTGGAGAATCTCAGGTAAGATCTGTTTCTTCTTCTACAAGAGAAATCATATTTCTGACATTCATAAGACCCAGGCCATGAAGATGAACTTTCTCCCACAAGAAACTGAAGCAGTGAAGCACCAAAGCTACGCAAAGTTTGCATGCGCACAGATGGATTCCAAACGTTGGGGCAATAATTTCCAAAATTTCCGCGTGAAAATTATGTGGGTTGTCTGAAGTTCCAATCTTTGTTACGATGGCTCAGCTACAAAAATAACATTAACAGCAGTATTATAAACGGGATCACCTGCTACGAGTGTAGGATGCATATGGTGACCGGCTTCTGTCCTTTCGACTCCTCCTGCTATACCTGTGACCCACAGGAGAAGGTGAACGCCTTCGCCTATACGAAGGTGAGCGAGATCGTGATCTAGACAATTCACGGGGCATCTGAAGTTGTTACTTTAGCTGTAATAACAAAGAACAAACAGCAATCAAACGTAATCCCAGGAATTAAAAAGATCAAAAGAAACATTGAGGTAGAGGATGTGTGGTACAAGATTTCATCTCCATATAGGCGACATCGATTTCACGGATTCAAAAGCTGTTTAAACATGGTACATAAATGAACATTTTCCAAAACGGAAGCACAAACCCTAAGCGAATCATACCAGGTATTAGAAGATGAGCAAGAGAGAACCCTCAAGTCAAGATCCAGAGATGGAGATATGCTGCGGTTCAAATTGGAAGAACCCCAACCAGAAGTTGGTTCTGTCGACGACGATTGAAATTTGCGTCATGGTGAGGATGGAGATGGAGTTTCTACTGTTGACGGGGGGGGGGGGGGGGGGGGTAGGGCGAGCAACCCATCTTTTTTCCTTTTAACTGAAATCATCTAATTACTTACACCGGTTTTTCGTAACCCGGTGTTTTGTTTTGGTACTTGATTTCAACTCAAATGTCTATACTCAACCCTAATTCATCTTATGTAAATTGTACAAAAAATCCAAAAGATTTAATGAAAACTTCACTTTCTCCACTCTAATTACGAAAACATCCTCTTGCAAGATATAGTAAAACTTCGGTTTTTTCATTATTTGTGATGTTAATTGATTTTTGAGATTTTAGAGATATTTGTACTAATTATACTACAAAACTATCGAGTAGGAGCCTAGGTTCACCAATATACATTACACCCGTTAGGGTTAGCATGCATCACTGTGTCATGAGCTCATTCGCATCATGATGACGACAATTAAGGTGGTGGTGATTGCGGAGAGGGTGGCGGGTTGGGAAAGAGAATGAAGAAAAATAAAATGTTAGAGTTTAAGCGTGAGAGTTAGAAATATTAGTAATCATAAAGATAGTTAATCCTAAAATTCTTAATAGTCAACTAACACCATAACCAGTTAAGATGGATAAAAACTCCAGCTCTAACCCTAAAATCTAACGCAATTTCTCTAATTTATCGAACAAGCATTACATAAGACACAAAAAATCATCTCAAAATACTATTCTATTTTACAATCAAATTCACGTCAACAAATTCTCTCTTAACATGTAATAAAACTAACGATTCTGTCACGTTATCTGACACTGGTGGCGGCCCGTTGGTGGGGACCACCACGCTCTTGAGCGTTTGTCCCCTAGTCTTGGTCATAGATGGTTCCATGTCTTGATAGGGTTGGAGTGTCAGCACAAACAACAAAATCTGTAGACCACGTCGGAGTTTTGCTCGGCAGAAGGTCCTCCGATTCTTAAGTCAGTATGAGAACAAGACAAAAGGAATGTGTCAGACCTAGGGCAAAGTGAATAGTTATCTCAAATGAGCAAATGATGCAGGCTTATATAGTCTTGTCTAATAGAGTGACACATCTGTAATATCTGACTAGAAATAGGCAGTTGATGTCAGAGGACACGTGGTGATGTTGTCCAGGAGATCGGCTATCAGGTTGTGGCGTCATGAGGACATGTCATTGGGTCATGTATTAGTGTGCTCAAATTATCTCTATTGAGACATTTTTAATGAGACTCCTCTCTTAGGTTATTGACTTAGCTTAAGTGTATATTTTTAGACCTAATTTGCAAGATTGGACCTATTGGCCATAAGACATCATCAACGGAGTAGTGACGATTTAGACGGTAAATTTGTGCTTTTCTTTGCCACGTGTGCTCAGTCCTCAGTGTGACTTGATTCATTTGACGACTGCGCCGGCCGGCTTGAGTTGAGCCAGCGAGAAACAAACCCGAAATTGGAAGTCGGTCGGTTGAGTTGAGTCGACTCGTCTGAGGCTCACAGCAAAGATCCACTCCTCTGCATGCCATTAAAATCCTAAAATCTGTAACAGAAGACGAGACATTCAGATGGGGAGTGATAGGGTTCTGATGGCCCTAAACATGCTTGTTTTGTTTTCCACCTACTTTCCGGCGACCAATGCCATTTGGCTGAATCTACCGCCGGCCGGCACAAAGTGCGTCTCCGAGGAAATTCAGAATAACGTCGTTGTTTTGGCCGATTATGTGGTTGTATCGGATGATTACTCCCACCCGTCCACTATCTCCGTTAAGGTGCAATTATTCATCACTACTTCAATTTCTCTCTCATTCAATCAATCAGATCTTTTACTGTAATGAATTTTTTACTACTTCTTGAATAAATTTTGACTGTGTTTTGACTTATCTGTGCGTAAGTTATCACTGAGGAGGTATATTATTTTGTCACATAAGTGCATGCAGCCTAGGGCATGGTCAATTTATGGAGTGAAAACAGGCTTGCATTTGAATAACCGAACCATTAGAATTTGAACTCGGAAAGGTTCAGCTGTTTATGTTATGATATGAGGAATCTAGCCGAGGGAAGGGTTCATAACTTGTGATTTGGAATTTGAAACTGGGGAATGTTCATTAGGTTATGTTCTGCCTCTTCGCAGTACCAGAAAATCGGCCTATGGGTTTTTTCTGTTATGCTTTCCCCCGTTAAGGGCCTTGTTTCCTTGGTTCATTTGTTGTTGTTATAATGAAAAAAGAGAGTTTGAAAGAGACTTTTGCTCGATTTCATCTTAGTTGCAAAATTTCTTATGTTTAACTTCTCCTTGAATTTACTATTAGTCCATGCACTTGGCAGTTTGTTTTGGAGTTGGTTGCAGAAGCTTAAAGTAGTGGCGGATAGTGATTTACATTTGTTATGGTCTTTTTTTGTAACTTACCAAACAAGCAAAAGCTTAGGAAGTATATTATAACTAGCAGACTCCTCAAATGGGAGATGTTGCCTATTGCCAACAATCTTCATCTTGTAGTAGTTGCAGATAGTGATCTACATCTGCTATGGTCTTTTATTATGTAACTTACCAGACAAGCAAAAGCTTCTGGAAGTATGTTTTAACTGGCAGACTACCTCATGTAGGTGACTTCGCCTTATGGCAACAATCTTCACCATGTGGAAAATGTAACACATGGTCAGTTTGCTTTTACTACTCATGAGGCTGGCAACTACATGGCGTGTTTCTGGATGGATAGCAATGTCCATGGACATGGAGGAAAGGATGTCAACGTCAACATTGACTGGAAAATTGGCATTGCTGCTAAAGATTGGGACTCGGTTGCGAGGAAAGAAAAGATTGAGGTTTGCTCTCGAGTCTTAATTATCTTTTATAACATCTGATTCTTCAAAAGACATGTAGAAGTTTATTCTATTACCTGTGACCTATCCCAGTGGCTAAAGACAATCACAAAAAGGATTTAGAAGTCTTGGTTACCATGCATCTTGGCATTAAATAAATTTTGCATTTGGGCCGTGAATCTCCTTGCACTTCCCTAACAATAGATGCTGGTAGAAGTTGTTAACTGTAAACAAGTTGTTGATGCTCATACCAAAGATTTTTGCTACTGACAAATACACTTTCTTTTTTTAAAAGGAAAGAAATTTCCATTTTTAAGTCTCCTATGATCTATTTTAATTTTATTGTATTTACTAGTAATGCTTAACATCGAGCATTTTAGAGTGAAAGTATGCACCAATTTGGAGAATTTCATAACCGAACTCCCGATTTCTGGTATGCATATGTTTTCCTTAGTGAAATGAAACTTTCTGTGGGTTGTGGATCCTTTTCATAGATAAATAAGGAGAGAAAAGTGGTACTGTTAATTACAAATTCGAGAACTTATCATATCTGCCTTCTAGTAGGATTGGTTCCCTTACAGTTGTTTTTCGTACGATACAGGGTGTTGAACTTGAGCTCATGAAACTTGAAGGATCTGTAAAGGCCATACATGAGAACATGATTCATCTGAAAAGCAGGTAATACTCATTTTTTTTTTATGGCTTTGTGAAATGCATGTAAAATTTACTTACAATGGCCAGCTAGTGCTTTACATTATTTCCTCTTACATACTTCTGGGATACAACTGCAGAGAAGCAGAGTTGAGAACACTGAGTGAAACAACAAACTCGAGAGTGGCTTGGTTCAGCATCATGTCTTTGGGCATCTGCATTGTGGTTTCAGCTTTGCAAGTGTTGTACTTGAAGCAGTTCTTTCAGAAGAAGAAACTTATTTAGATATGCGAATCAGATACTAACATTTTCTCTTTTGTACATTGCACAGTGCTGCGTTCATTTCATCCTTGGTCATTCAGAACAGAACTTCTTAGAGTAATTTAAACACAAAAACGTCTTTTTGTGCCTCTACCCCCAAATTTTTTTTTTTTTTTTTTCTTAGGAATCAATTTCTATTGATGAGAAGAGAACTTTGAATTGAGTATTTCGCATAAAGTTCAACACCTTGGTCGAAAAATTGGAGTGCTGACTTAATCATACTTAAGGGGCTTTTAGTTGTTACAAATACTAATCAAATGGATCATCAGCTAGCCAATAACACATTTCCAGATCGTTGTACGCAATTTGAAGCATTCAAATGCTTATTTGACGAAAATTGTCATGTGATACAATACAGCAACGTTACTCAAAACAGGGAGATATAAATCCAGAAAGTTTCCGCAGGAACAAAAATCATAAATGGAAGTTTTTGTTAAATTAGCAATGGCCAAATCTGAGCTTATTCTATCTTGACTATCTTACGGTTCATATGCCTGAACCTGCAAATCTCGTCAAAGAAATCATCAGTACTGTTGTGGCAGCTCTTAATCTGTAGAATCCTTATTACCATCGACTTCAGATTCTTTCCATACTTGAGCAATGACTCAAGAGTGCACATCTTCTGCTCAGCATTCAATGGCGACCTCACTGTGACTACAACCTCCTCCAGACATGGTATCACAAAGCTCGACTCTAGCTGTAAATGGATGACAATAAATTATTGGAATCGGAACACAAAACAATCAGAAGGTTATGCAACAACAGCAGACAGGTAATACACTCTCTGTGAACTTACATTTTTCAAGCTGTTTTTCTGGCAAAGGGCAGCAAACATGGCTCCATGAATTTCACACTTTTGCAGCTTGGGATGATTGTTGAAAAACTCAACAAAATCAATTTCTGGGAAGGGTTCAAGAGCATCATAGTCTCCAGTGAACTCAACTTTCATGAACAGATGTTTCACCTCTCTTGCCCACTCAAGCATTTTGCTAATGGCATCCCAACACCACTGGACCCCCCTCATTGACAGGAATTCTAAAGCTGGAAGCTTTCCAAAATCCACCATGTGCACCTTTCCTGAAAGCATGAACAAAAAAGAACACCATTAGAGACTTGGGTTCATAAAGAAAGGTTCTTTCATCACCAAGAAAGGTGTTGTGTTGATAAGTCTCAGGTAGACACCCTACCAGCACTGTTAGCAATGGAAAGATTCTTCAAGCAGTTGCTCTCCCGGACCCTAACACAACTACACCCTTGCACGTCGAGCACTTCAATCTTCGGACAGTTTAGAGAAAGAGAGCAGTTACCCGCACCATAAAAATCCAGCTTGCATTGCTCCAAATGAGGCAACTCAATTGACACTGATCGAACACCTTCGCAAGCACGCATCAACAGCTTGGTCAAGTTAGGACATGCACCGAGAGCAGCAGACAGTGCAGAATCCTCCAGTTTAGCACCAACAATTTCTAGAGACCGAAGATGGGGGAAAACATCCCACTTAGGTGGATCAAGCATAAGTGCACCCCAAAGTGTGAGAGACTCCAGGTTTCTAGCTGTGCTGATGCAATCCAACTTTGATGGGCTCATACTCTGACCACCCTGATACTCAGCAAGATTATCCATTCGGAGCTCAAGCTGCCTGAGTGAAGAACATGCCAGTGACAGCCAGGATGCTAGACCTGCACTGGAGAAGGGACTGTACACTACAAGCTTCTCCAAGAATGCAGTTTCTGCTACCATTCTTCGGATAGTTTGATCTGCAGTGTCGGTGCTTGAGCAATAGTCAAAGGCATTGCGTGGAAAGAACAGACACTTAACATAAGGCGTTGATTCCTTCCATTTCTTGGACACACAATTACAAACTGCCACATCTCGAGCATTGCTAATCTGTGACAATATGTACTGGACAATGGCTTCTGGGAGTGACTCCATTCCCCTAAATTGTACAATAAATCATACATCAACACTAATCAATCAATCAATCAATCATCTGCCTCAATGACGAACTATACTCTCTCGCATAAACTGAATCGCAACTATTGTCATCCCATATTATACACAAATTTCCATTTTTAGAAAACAAATCGGATTCAACGAAACAAAACAATCCACACATAACCCAAAACAAAAATGGAGACATACACACTTTTAATGAAAATCCAAGCACGATTGGAATCAATGCTGTAACAGATTCAGGATTCTCCGAACTCGGTAAGAAGGGAAAGAAAAGCTCTTAAATTTACGAAAGTTAAAGCAGAATCACCTGCGGGTTTGAGATCTGTGAGCAATCGGATCCAGCTTCGTGGCCAAAGAAGAGATCTGTCAAAGAGAGTTTGAATTTGAAAAGAGAGCAGGTCTGGTGTGGAGAGTGAGAGTGTGGAATGGAGTATTACTTATAGTATGAATAAAACAAAGAAGGGATTGTGAAGAAATAGAGGCGACCATGGAGGGGTAAGGTGGGAGCTTTTCAAATTTTAAAAAATTGCCATTCTTCTTCTTCTTCTTCTTCTTCTTCTTCCATGAATTGAATTCTGTTTGAATTTGTACCGCCCTTTAAAATTTCGCTGCTATTCTTCAACGGTGCTTCCTGGTTGGTAGGTAGGCACAATCTTTGGACCACTTAAGGCCCATGACTTGCTGGATCTCCTCTTAAATGCAGGCCCAAACATTGCTGCACCACTGAAAGCCCATAGAGGGTTGTATTCTCCATCACAGTGCAAAAAATTGAATCGTTTGTATTCCTACTTTTTAATGTATTTAATTTATAATTTTTTTGAAATATTTAAACATAAAAATAATGAATAGTTTGATGATCTAACATTTTAAAAAAAAAAATCTTTGAATTTTTTCAATATATATTTTAGGGGTAAGGTGCATCGGTAGTCCTGTAACTTTAATTATTATACCACTAGGGTCATGTTTTAACTTTTTGTACCATTAAAGTCCTGTTTTTTAACTTTTTTTTCACTTTGTGATCATTTTTCATCCGTTTCCAGTTAACTTTAATGGACTTGACAGAAAAATAATGATAATTGCAGCAACTAAATTTTTTTAAAAAAATCTATTTACACCCAAAGTTAAAAACCTAACCATTTATACACCCCCAACAATTACAAACTTAAAAGACTTACTCTCAAGTTTCAATTAACTCACTTACAACTCTGCCCGACCCGCCTCCGCCGGACCGCCGCCAACCACGCCGAAAACGTCCGAAAACGCCAAAAATACCTCTAAACCGCTAATAGGGGCCGCAAATAGCAGGCAAGGGCCGCAAATTGCGAGCCCAGGGCCCCGATTCGCGAGCCCTAGGCCGCGGTTGTGAGCTTAAGGCTCTGAATCGCAGCCCTGGGCTCGCGAATCGCGGCCTTTGGCTACGATTTGCCGCCTCTATCAGCGATTCTGAGCCATTTTCGCACTAGGTAGTGGTTAGACGCCTGATAACGGCTAAACCATTACCAAATAGTTACCATTGGTAACGGTTTGGGTCGTTACCAATTCCGTTACTAATTCAGCCGTTACTTCATCTCAGGGCGTTACCAAAACCGTTACCAATGGTAACGGTTTCGGTAACGCACAAACCGTTACCAAGTGCCACGCCAC
>JBBYHH010000004.1:186192-201217 GCA_038382905.1 Daphne laureola | reverse complement strand
TATATATATATATATATCGGTACACTCTTTCCGGTATAAGCGATATATCTCTGATATACCGCTACTGTATCGTATCGCTGTCAAAACGGTACGATAACCGGTACGATATTTAATACCATGCTTTCTACTTCTATTCTAGGGAGTAAAGTGAAGGTTTAGAACCATGAGGAGTGTATTCGGGTTTCAGACAAAACATCAAAGTAAAAATATCCATTTCTCCAGTTTAACAGGCATGTAAACCAGAACACAACTCTTCCCTAGTTCTTCGGAGGCTAAGAAACGCTTTTGAAATTGCGAGGGAAGAGTCCGAGAGTGAAGTTGGGCAAGAGCCAGCCCCAAATGCCATTGCGCCATTGCGATGGCGAACTGCAATTTGTCGAGCTTGGTGCACGAGCTCCGGGAGCGCATAGCGGCGAGCTCATCGTCGCAGACGAACAGCACTAAAGACGACGACGCGCTAGAGGCACGGTTCCGCGCTGTTCTACCCAATCTCCTCCACGCCTACGTCGTCCCTTCTTCTTCCTGTAACAATTGTCCCCTCTTTCTAGTTCTGCTGCTTCTGCAATAAACATGAGCCACGCATGTGATTTGATAATTTGTTTCATGCGTTCATGGACTTCCATCAGAGTGTGATTCCCGATGGATGAAGTTCTCTTTTTGTTAAATTGAAATACCATGATTAATGTTGTTTTGTTTATTTTTTGTTATCCGTTTCATTCAACATCTGCTTTTTCAATGCTAAGGGTTTGGAGTATATATGGTCCGTGTTTTGGGGTTTTCTTGACCCTTCTTTATCTGCAGCCAATGAAAGGGAGGTCATAGCCGTCTTGAAGCTCATCACTCACGTTTCAAGAAATTTCCCTGGAGTTTTTTACCATGGGAAAGCCAGTGCTGTTCTGTCCGTGATTGGTAGGATATTGCCATTTTTCTCAGAGCCTGCATTTCGGTGAGTGTGGTAAAACCTTGCATTAAGAAGTGGCTGGCACCCTGGCCCCCCCCCAAAAAAAAAAAAAAAAACCAAAACGAAAGGAAGAAACTTTCCAATGTGTTCTTCTTTTATGCTCCTAACCATAGCTCGGTGTTGAGCTGGTCAAATTTTGGAAGCATAAAAGTACACCAACTTCAGTCTTTATTGCCTCAGTTTCTAAATTTTTGTTTATTTTGAATGCCAGTTCTGTCACTTCTGTGCGATTTTCTTTAAAGTTTTTAGCTTTTTTCAGATGACTAGTGCTTAACCTCTGCATCTGGTTAATTACTTTTTGTTAATTTTGAATAAGAATGATCTTTTATATCCAACAATACCAGTCCTCAATTTTAATGGGACGTATTGTAGAAATTATCAACTATAAGAACTTTCTGTTGACAAGTTAGCTTTCTGGAGTCTTCTATTTTGTTTGCAGGTCAGTTAGGCTGTATATGATTGGGTATCTCTTGTCTCATGGGTGGAAATTGTTAAGGGATAGGAGAGAGCTACCTCCCATTGTGTTGGCCAACTAAGCCCATTGGGTCTCTTAAGGAACAAAAAGATCCAATTTGTAACTGACTCTGATGCTCAAAGTGCTCAAAGGAAACTCTTGAGTTCACTAGCTCAAATGCATATTAGGTTCAGTTGTTCTAAGGCTTTCGCATGATTTGATGCTTTACTGTTGTTACACATCTTTCAATTGCATATTATGTTCCTACGCCGTGCTTTTACGAGTATATTTGGATGAGTAATTTTTCCTTGATCATTTGGGTCGCAATCTCTCTTATATTCAGGCATCGGCATGGAGTAATATTTGAGGCAGTTGGATCTCTTTTATCTTTGCTGCGTACTGGGTCTCGAGATGCATATAGGTCCTTTTTCATTGATGCAATGTTAGCTATCGAAGGTATGAAGTATGTATATCTTTGTTTTGTCTTGGTAATTCATTATTTATAGTCGTTGCCACTTTCTGTTTAAGTTACTGCTGTATATGCAACTTAAACTGATATCCCTTTATTATTCCAGATATCTCGTATGTCATGGCCCTTTGTGCAGAACGTCCAAGGCTTATGGAATCTTCTAGCTTAACTTTGAAATGTTTCCAAGGGTGCTTCTCCACACTATCTGGTGATTCAACATGTCTCTGTGATATCCCAGCGAGCAACAAAATTGTTGACAGTACTGGCATCTTAATCAACCTCTTGGGTGAACACAGGTGGCAACCTTTTGCGACATGGGTCATTAAGCTTCTTAGCAGATGCTTGACAGAAGGGACTCTGTATGTTGAAGGGCTTATTAATACATCATTTGTTGCGGCTTCATGTTCTCTTTTGTGTTATGGGGATCCAGATCTGCATGTGGTGGGTTATTCATTGTTTTTTTAAGTTTTGTCGCCTACAATATTAGAATGGGTTTTTATTTCTATTTTATTTGGAAATATATTGCTTCTGAAGTCTAACAAAGTTGCTCTTTGTTTAAGGCATGTTTCGAATTTGCACGCTTCGCTTGTTCAGCACTGAGTTATGATATTGTTCCCCACGAGAATTTAATCCTTTCGATATGTGCAATACTGAGCGAGGAGAAGGAGGGACTTCCATTTCTCAGGTTTGAACTTAGTTGCTTAGACTTCAGTTTTAGGCTTTTATTAATTTAGAAAAAATTGCACAGTTATATTTACTCATAATTAACTATCTTTTTTCACATGCAGTAAATTTGGTCTGTTTACATCTGTTGTTCGCTTTACCAACTGGTTACAAATTTATGAAAACAGATTTATGTCAATTTTCTTTTTATACTATGTGCACCTCTTCTTTTATAGGAACATGGTTTATGATTCCTCCATAGGCAATTGCCTTGAGGCTCTGCACTCAAGCTGCTCTGATGATATTGTCAAGCTAACGGCTGAAGATTTGGTCAATGTTTTCTATCAGTCCTTTCCAAGAATCAACAGCATTGAGCTTAAGGTTGATTTAGATATGTCTAACCTTGATTCTTGCAGCTGTTTGATGTTCATGTCCTGTGTAGCTTATTACATTCTTATATGTATTTAGGTTTCACTATGCCGTGTGTATATACGGATTGCAAAGACTTGTCCACCTCATGTTTGGAGGCCACAATTTCTTACAAAAATTCTTTGCTCTGCTGAACCCTGCATGTCAGTGATTGACTGCTTTGAAGCTGTTATCTCTCTTCTTGGTCCTGATCGGGTTGGAGGAGTTACAAACAAGCAACATTTGAATTTCTCAATGTCAGATGGTGAATCAATAAAAAACCTAAGAGTTGGAGTGAAGAGGCATATGAATGACGTAGATATTATGAAGATCAAACGCCAAAAGATAGATAGAGATTTTGAGGCTTCAAGAAAAGATGAACATCAAGACTGTAATCTGAGTTGCATAAATACTTGTGAACAAGAGCAATATGCAGACTTGGTTGGGAACTCACTTCTTTTGTTTATTGAACTTCTGGGGTCACCTGATCCCAAGCCTAGTTGTTTGAGCGAAGATGTTGCACTAACATCTCTTTGTATGCTCTGCATTGCGTTCTGTAGATATACTCAGACCAATATTTTTGTGCTTATATGTCAACAGATGTGCACATGGATTCCCTGGATATGTAATGCGGTATGGATTAACAAGTAACATTTCTCTCTCTATATCATCTGCATTCTTGTATTATCATTTTAAAGTGGAGATTTGTTATGTAGGCCCAACAGCTAGGTCCTGTCAGGGTGGATATTTCTATTTATTTGGAAACGGTACTGAGCATGCTGCTTCTACAAGGTTTATTTCATTACCTATTTTCTGTTAGAAGTTGAATTTTTTTCAATACTTCTTTGTTACAGGGTCCAAATCACTGCCGTTTGTATAAAATCATAGGATTTATTTCTGAGGATAAACATTTTTTTCTCACTGTCATTTGGATGCTTCATGTAGTTTAAAATTGTTAGTGTGGCGTATGACTACGATTGAGCCCTTGTAATAATTTTCTTGATTAGACAATGGTAATAGAAAAAATGCTGCATTCAGTAGAAACCGCAGAAGAGAACCTCATGATCTCGTTTCTATCCAAAGCAACACTGGATACTTAAGTGTGGCTCCTAGGAATTTCTTCTATTACTTCCCCCAGAAGGAATGTCACTGACTTATTTTCTCAAAGTAGAGGATTTTCAGTTTTAGTTTTCATTAATATGCTTAGCATATACACATATTACTTTGTAAAGAGTATGTTGAGTGTCTTTTGTCTGCGTCACAGATTATCCTAAGATTATCAGATCTTTATCAGACAGAGGGTTTCTATATCTTTTGAATTTCCCTAAAATTTTAGTAAAAAACTTAACATTCACCTGCTCAGTAGTTCATTCATTCATATGAAATGCCAGTAAATGCAATGAAATTCCTGTGATACAACTTGACCCAAATCTATATTTCTGTACAGGCTCTCTTCCAATCGGGAATGAAACATTCATCTATGATGTAAATCTTATGGCTTCACTGTTAAAGCTCCCGTGGACCCATTCTGCACTAACCCCTGAACCTCATAAAAGGAAGGCAAAATCTATGGCTGTTCAAGTTGCAATGATGCTTGGTCCAAGCTTTGCAACTCAAACTGTTCATGAAGTGCTCGATTTGGCTTTACAAGATGAAGCAGAAGAAGTTAGAGCTGATGCTGTTCTTTCCATGCCTATTATTGCGTTCAAATATGGTCTTGGGGCACTGGCAAAACTGTCGAGCAGGCTGGAGTAAGTGAAAACTCGATACATTTAATTTTTCTAATTTTAAGATCCTCTTGACTTGATTGATGTTTTTCTAGTTCTAATCCTAGGCTTACATGCTCTGCGCTTTGTATGTGTATTTATTTGTTGTCTTGTTACCCTAATTCATAGCTTTGTATCTGGCCTAGATGAAAAAAATTCCTACTCTCAAAGTCTTAAATTTTCCTTCATACTTTTTGCTTGGTAAGAGTACATACACAACACCAGATACTTAATGATGCGACGAGGCAGTGCCTCTAAACATAATTATCTGAAACCTTAGTTGCGAGGAGGAAAGCAGAGTGCTTCAACTCTCTAATGCACTGGTTGTTGTAGTACTAACATGGGTTAGTTGGAAGTTTTACTGACAAAATGCATTGGGATACTTGTTTGCTGTAAAACTATCAGATCTTCTAATTTATGTATGTGAATAATACATATTCTATTAAAAATCACAGGACTATGGAATTGGATCATACTTCATCCAAATGGTGACATGAGAGTCCCTTTTAGCTTGTACCTGACTCATATCCTGTTAAAAGCCATTGAGGTTTTGCTCTTCTCAGCACACTGCATATAGCTGGACTGATTGTCATCATAATCATCGTCGTACTATATCTTAATCATCATAATCGTCGTCGTACACTGCATATAGCTGCACTGATTGTCATCATGATCATCGTCGTACTACATCTTAATGGCAACTAAGTTGGGGTCGGTGGTATGGAATTTATAGTTGAACCGACTGTGATTGATTGAAATAGTTGGGCTGCATACCATACTTGTGTTATGATTTTTGCTGAGGATTATTAATGTGATTGCTTCTTGAATGATACCTTTGTATTTCCTTTCTTTCTTTCTTTTAGGCTCTTGGGAAAAGATGAGAGTAACAATGTTAAGAAAGTCATCCCGTTGTGTATTGGCTTCTTGTCATGCCTTTACGGATCTTGTGGTGGCGAACCTTGTGCAAATGACAGCAACTGCCAGTTGATTCTGAAATTTGAAGATGAGAAAAATTGTGCAACCCTTAATCATGTACTTGAAGGATTTTGGTGCTCAAAATGTGATGGGAGTTTGATTAACACCAGCAGCCAACATTGTAGAATCAAAGTGGTGTGTGATCTGAAGATAGAAATCACTACTAAGTTTGATTTCTTTTATCTTCAATCTCTGTATTTTAGCGTTCTTTTTGGCAATTCTTCAGAAGAGGTTCAACTTGCTTGTGTTGGAGTTATGAAAAGGATTCTATTACATGGAACTGATGATGTTATGTTCAGAATGAGGTCTAAATGGCTGAAGTGTATTGACTTTCTCCTTACAAATCAAAAGAAGGTTATTAGAGAAGCATTTTGTGCTCAGATTAGTTTTTTCCTTCGACAACCTGTTTTCAGTTGTTTATTTTCAGATGGAAAAGGTCCAAACAGGGACAGTGAACATACTTTCTTCAGTATTATCAACCATGCAGTGTCAGAAGCTGATGATCCCCAGGTTATTGACACACTTTTGGAAACCACTGCTGAAGTTATGATGTCAGTTGATGTCAGTAGTCAGCTTTTCATGCGTGCTCTTCTGTTATTAGTTGATCAGTTGGACAGTCCACACATGATAGTGAGGATGAATGCATCTAGGTTGATACACAAGTCTTGCTACTTCCATTGTAAAGAAGGAATTGAACCACTGCTTTCTAAACATGTTTACATTCGCAATGAACTGTATGATTATCTATCTACGAGGCTTGCATCCCAGTCAGAAATGGTTAGAGAGTTTGCAGAAGCAGTCCTTGGTGTCGAGACTAAAGAGCTGGTCAGAAAGATTATTCCAGTTGTTCTTCCAAAGCTTGTGGTGTGCCAGAAGGGTGAAAATGTTGCAGTTGAAACTCTACATGAGTTGGCCAAGCATTTAAACACTGATATGGTTCCATTGATTGTAAATTGGCTTCCAAAAGTTCTTTCGTTTGCTCTTTATCAGGCAGATGAGGAAGATTTACTTTCTGCGTTACAATTCTACCATACTCAGATTGGCTCTGATAACCAGGAAATCTTTGCTGCTGCATTACCTGCCCTTCTGGATGAGCTTATTTGCTTTTGTGAGGGGGATGACCTAGATGCCATAAACCAAAGGTATTGCAATCTTCTAGTGTGTCAAGAAGATGAAATTTTCTCTGCAATTTGATAAATTTATTTCTTTTTTTTTTTTACATTTATCATGCACAAAATCACCATGGAATATAGCGTAAAGGTTTTTGCGTTCGAGAAAGTAAAAATTGCTTGTTTGGATAACAAATTCTACTTGAATCATATATGAACAAATCACTTGGCTTGACTAGACTAAAACATGAACGGTACAATATACATGCATTGTATGTATTTGCATGCAAATCTATGTTTTGTCTACAGAGCCTAAATGCCTTCATTTTATCATATGAGATCTCCAGTTATATGTATCCTGAGTATTCATCTTGGTACACATAAGTTTCTCTTTGCATTTCATGCATCATTATGCCACTTAGCCGATGGCCTCTTATGTACACCAGTGACAACAAAGAACCAGCTTATCGTATGGACCCCAGAACTGGGTGATGTTAGGTGAAAGAGGCAACAAAAAACAGGCTTTGATAGGGCAATGAAGCACCTGATCCATGAGTCAAGATAGGAGGCCCCACCTCAATGTTAAGTTCCTGAAAAGCATTCCCTGACATCTGACTTTCACCACTTAATAGAGTTTGAATCTGTTGTGCAGATTTTAGGAGCTATGTATATAATAAAACCTCTTATCATTGATACTTTATACATCTTGCTGTTTGTCACCTAAGATGTTAATAATTGTCGAAATTTTCTTAAGCTTTGAGCATGTTCTTGTCAACAGGTTAGAGAGAGTACCCCAGATTATAAGAAAAGTTTCTAGAGTGCTGACTGGCAATGAAGATCTTCCAGGATTCTTGAGGAATCATTTTGTTGGCCTTCTTAACAGCATTGACCGAAAAATGCTTCACTCAGATGATATTTTGCTACAGAAACAAGCTTTCAAGCGTATTGAGATGTTGATCAAAATGATGGGATCCCACTTAAATACATATGTGCCAAAATTACTTGTACTTCTCATCCATGCTATTGGCAAGGACTCGCTACAGTCAGAAGGTCTCTCAGTCTTGCACTTTTTTGTTGAACAGTTAGCAATGCTATCACCATCAAGCACCAAACATGTTATCTCTCAAGTCTTTGCCGCCCTTATACCCTTGTTGGAGAGAGAGAAAGAAAATCCCTCAATGCATTTGAAAAAAGTCGTTGGGATATTAGAAGAACTTGTACTGAAGAACAGGCTTATTCTGAAGGAACATACTCATGAGTTTCCTCTTTTGCCTAACATTCCTGCTCTGACAGAAGTGAACAAAGCTATACAGGAGGCTCGTGGATCCATGACCTTGAAGGATCAATTGAGAGATGCAGTTGATGGTTTAAACCATGAGAATTTGAATGTTAGATACATGGTGGCAAGTGAGTTGATCAAGTTGCTGAAAATGAAGAAGGAGGAAGTTGTAGATCTAATAAGTGGTGAAGCTGTTCCTGACATGGATATATTAAGCTCTTTGATTAGAGCTTTGTTGCGAGGATGTGCAGAAGAATCTAGGACTGTGGTAGGGCAACGGTTGAAGTTGGTATGTGCTGATTGCCTTGGAGCTCTTGGTGCTGTTGACCCTGCAAAAGTTAGGATCAACTCATGCCAACGTTTTCAAATCCAGTGTTCAGATGATGACCTTATTTTTGAACTTATCCACAAGCACCTTGCAAGGGCTTTTAGGGCTGCACCTGACACTATAGTTCAAGACTCAGCTGCATTGGCATTACAAGAGCTGCTAAAGATTGCTGGTTGCAAGGCATCGTTGGATGGTAATATTGCTTTCAAGTCTCACATGTTGAAGGAGAAAGAGCACTCAAAAGTCGCCGTATCGGAAGGTTCTGATACTGTTAGTGAGATAAATATGAGGGGCCAGAAATTGTGGGATAGGTTTTCTAATTATATTAAGGAGATAATAGCTCCTTGCTTGACTTCTAGGTTTCAGCTTCCGAATGTGGCAGAGATTGCTTCAGCCGGACCAATTTATAGGCCTTCCATGTCGTTTAGAAGGTGGATATTTTATTGGATTAGAAAATTAACTGCACATGCGACTGGAGCTCGAGCTGGCACCTTTAGTGCTTGTCGAGGTATAGTTCGTCATGACATGCAGACAGCAACTTATCTTCTCCCATATTTGGTCCTAAATGTCATCTGTTATGGCACTGAGGAAGCACGTCATGGCATTACAGATGAAATATTGTCTGTTCTTGATGCTGCAGCATCAGAGAACAGTGGGACAGCAGTTCATGGTGTCAGTGGAAAGCGTGAAGTTTGTATACAGGCTGTGTTTACTCTTCTTGATAATCTTGGCCAATGGGTGGATGATATTGAACAAGAAGTATCTCTTTCACAGTCTCTGAGTGGATCAACTTCTAGACAACAGGTTCCAAAGTCAAAGAATCGTCAGGTAACTTCCTTGCCAGATCAAGGACAGCTCCTTGTGCAGTGTAAATATGTTTCTGAGCTTCTAAATGCAATCCCAAAGGTCACCCTTGGAAGGGCTTCCTACAAGTGTCAGGCATATGCGAGATCTTTAATGTATTTTGAGTCGCATGTCCGTGACAAGTCAGGTTCCTTCAATCCTGCTGCTGGAAGAAGTGGAATGTTTGATGATGAAGAGATCTCATATCTAATGGAAATATATAGCTGTTTAGATGAGCCCGATGGTCTGTCAGGCTTAGCAAGCTTACGCAAGACATTAAGTTTACAAGATCAGCTCCTAATAAATAAAAAGGCAGGCAACTGGGCTGAGGTTTTAACTGCTTCTGAGCAGGCCTTGCAGATGGAGTCTACATCAGTTCAGAGGCATTCAGATGTCCTTAATTGTTTACTGAATATGTGTCATCTACAGGCCATGGTAACACATGTCGATGGTTTGGTATACAGGATACCCCAATACAAGAAGACATGGTGTATGCAAGGAGTGCAGGCTGCATGGAGGCTTGGCAGGTGGGACTTGATGGAGGAATATCTACATGGTGCTGATGGTGAAGGCTTACTGTATAGCAGCTCTGAAAGTAATGCATGTTTTGATATGGGTGTAGCAAAGATATTGCAAGCAAT
The DNA here is from genome assembly GCA_038382905.1 of Daphne laureola. Classification (NCBI taxonomy): domain Eukaryota; kingdom Viridiplantae; phylum Streptophyta; class Magnoliopsida; order Malvales; family Thymelaeaceae; genus Daphne; species Daphne laureola. The sequence continues at coordinate 191,321 of JBBYHH010000004.1, read as the reverse complement.
GATGAAGAAGGATCATTTTCTGGTTGCTGAGAAGATAGCAGTGTCGAAACAATCGCTGATTGCTCCCCTAGCTGCTGCAGGCATGGACTCGTATATGCGAGCATATCCATTTATAGTTAAACTTCAGTTTCTTCAAGAGCTACAGGACTTCCATGCTCTTCTAGTTAATGAATCTTTCTTAGAGAAATCATTTCATCCAAATGATCAGGCATTCACAAAAGTTATGGAGAACTGGGAAAGTCGTCTCCGGTTTACCCAACCATCCATTTGGGCAAGGGAGCCATTGTTAGCCTTACGGAGACTGGTATACGGTGCCAGTAATCTTTCGGCTCAAGTTGGGAACTGTTGGCTTCAATATGCCAAGCTCTGCCGTCTGGCTGGTCATTATGAAACAGCAAATCGAGCAATTCTAGAAGCTCAGGTGTCTGGGGGCCCTAATGTTCAAGTAGAAAAGGCTAAGCTTCTCTGGAACACTAGGCGTTCCGATGGAGCAATTGCAGAGTTGCAACAGTCTCTTCTAAACATGCCCGCTGAGGTTATTGGCTCCACTGCCATATCCTCAATTACCAGCCTTTCAGTAATTCCACTTAACCAGCAACCTCTGCTTTGCGATACTCAATCCTCAAATGAGAATCGAGATATTGCAAAGACTTTACTCCTTTATTCTCGGTGGATTCACTACACTGGCCAGAAGCAGAAAGAAGATGTCATGTGCCTTTATTCAAGGGTGAGGGATCTGCAACCAAATTGGGATAAAGGATACTTCTATGCAGCCAAATACTGTGATGAATTACTTGTTGATGCCAGAAAACGTCAAGAAGAGAATTATGAACTATGTTCTAGGATGGTCCCTGCAACATCCAACATTTTAGCTTCTTCAAAATCAGCTGAGAAGCATTGGTGGTCGTACTTGCCTGAAGTACTATTGTGCTATGCCAAGGGCCTTCATAGAGGTCATAAACATCTATTTCAAGCACTTCCAAGGCTGTTAACATTGTGGTTTGACTTTGGCAGCTTTTACAAGCAAAATGCTGGCTCCAGTAGGGATCTTAAGTATGTAAATGACAAAGTAAGTATCATATTCTGTATAATTGTTTCCTAATAACCGTGGCGTCTGCATTTTCTTTGTTCTCTTTGAACATGCTATTGTTTCTTTCATCTCTTCGCAGGTAAATAATATAATGCGGGGGTGTTTGAAGGATCTGCCTACATACCATTGGTTAACTGTACTGCCCCAATTGGTTTCTAGGATTTGTCACCAAAATGAAGAAGTTGTTAAGTTGGTCAAGCTAATAATCACCTCTGTTCTTCGGCGTTATCCTCAGCAGGCACTATGGATCATGGCTGCAGTTTCAAAATCCACAGTTCCTTCCAGGCGTGAAGCAGCTGCTGAAATAATCCAATCCGCAAAGAAAGAATTTAATCAAGGAACCAGTGGCTGGAATTTGTTTGCTCAATTTGCTAGCCTTGTTGATCATCTTATTAAGTTGTGTTTCCATGCTGGTCAGCCTAAGGCCAGGACCATTAATATTTCCACAGAATTCAGTGCATTGAAAAGGATGATGCCACTGGGAATTATCATGCCCATTCAAGAGTCTATGACTGTGAGTCTACCGACATGTGACTGTAACCTTAATGAGTCACTTTCATGCAATATCTTTTCTGGTTCCGATCTTCCCACAATATCTGGAATTGCTGATGAAGCTGAGATCCTTTCATCTTTGCAGAGGCCAAAGAAAGTAAGTATTTCAGGTTAGTTTTTTTGTTTTTAAAATAATCTTGAAGTGGCTTTTGCTGGGAAAGAGAAAATCTCAGTGTGTTTTGTTCATTTTGATCTGCTTTACGTTCTCTCAGTCATCTTCTTCCGCGTTGATTTTGATCACTTGCTATTCTGTGCCCTTTTGGTAACATCCATGGAGAGCAAGTTTACATCTTAATCAACCCATTCTTTTGACCTAGTAGAGGCCTTGACACATTGCATCCTATAGAATCTACAACAATTGTCCGCATAAGTGTTTAACTCCATCTCTGAGCCCCACCTATTTTTTCTTCTCTGCCTTGTCTCTAATGTCCTCTTATTTTTGTTTTCTTTAATCCAAGGATAATTAGAATCACTTTGTGCTTCTGTTGTGTCATCTTGATGCATGTTTGTAGTTACACTTATTACAGAAAACAGAATCTGATAGTGAGAAGATATGTTTTGTAACAAGTGTGCTGTCCATGAATTTCAGATTGTTTTGATGGGCAGTGATGGTGTGGCACGCCCATTTTTATGTAAACCCAAAGATGACCTTAGGAAGGATGCACGTATGATGGAGTTCACTGCCATGATTAACCGCTTATTATCAAAATATCCAGAAAGTCGTCGGAGGAAGCTCTATATTCGGACTTTTGCAGTCATCCCTCTGACAGAGGATTGTGGCATGGTAGAATGGGTTCCCCATACTCGCGGTCTTCGTCAAATCCTTCAGGACTTGTATATAGCATGCGGCAAATTTGATAGGCTGAAGACAAACCCTCTAGTGAAACGTTTATATGATCAATGCCAATGTAAAATACCCGAGGATGAAATGCTGAAGAACAAGATCCTCCCTATGTTTCCTCCAGTTTTTCACAAATGGTTTTTGACCACTTTCTCTGAACCGGCTGCCTGGTTTCGCGCTCGGGTCGCTTATGCTCACACCACTGCGGTTTGGTCCATGGTTGGTCATATTGTGGGGCTGGGTGACCGTCATGGTGAGAACATTCTTTTCGACTCTACAACCGGTGACTGCGTGCATGTCGATTTCAGCTGCTTATTCGACAAGGGTTTACAGTTGGAGAAGCCTGAACTGGTGCCGTTCAGATTAACTCAGGTAAAAGAATGCACCTTAACTGGTCTGCAAAATTTTGCATATACTATCACACTCAACCTATGTGACTTGTTGTGAGCCACTCATTTCGTGATTGTTGGATTTGCAGAATATGATCGATGGATTGGGTATCACTGGGTATGAGGGCATCTTTTTAAGGGTTTGTGAGATCACACTTTCGGTGCTGAGAGCTCACAGGGAGACTCTGTTGAGTGTTCTTGAGACTTTCATTCATGATCCGCTCGTTGAGTGGACGAAGCAACACAAATCGAGTGGGATGGAAGTTCAGAATCCGCATGCACAGGTTTGTATTTATTTAATCGAGATGGTTTACTTTTGGATAGACTGAGATTCAGTTGGTAACATGCACATAACATTGTTTGATGTTGGACATTGCAGCGGGCCATAAGTAACATTCAGGCTAGATTGCAAGGTGTGGTTGTTGGTGTTGGAGCAGCTCCGTCTCTGCCATTAGCCGTAGAAGGTCAGGCTCGTCGCTTGATTTCTGAAGCCGTGTCGCACAAGAATCTAGGGAAGATGTATATATGGTGGATGCCCTGGTTCTAGCTGTGATTTGAGCTCTGGTAAATGGGGCTAGAGATATGAATGAATGTGGTGTTGTTCGATACTTCAACTGCAAGGTGGCATGTAAATCTGTTTATTTGAATTAGAGGGTGTTTAGAAAATCCGAAAATCCAAACCGAATCAAGCGATCTGAAATTGAAAAATCCCAAGATCTAACAAACCATGAAGCCGAAAAGCCGTATTCCTACGTTTCGGTTTGGGTATTTTATCCAGTCAACCCACTGTTGGCCGAACCGTGGTACTGTGTATGATAAAGATGAGTAGCTTAGATGAAGAGAAATCATCTGTGAATATTGATGTATGTGCATTGAAAATAGTGTGCATTTTATGATCAATTGTGTATTATTTGATGTTTAATCCCTTATAAGTGATAATCACGTATTTATCATTAGTAGTAGTTCAAGTTTTGATGTCTAGTACACTGTTCATTTTGGGCAGTTAATTTGTTGAAGTGGCTATCATATATTGGATAAAAATTCTCTATTAGAGTTCATAGAACAGTTACAATGTGGATCGAGAATGTGATAGTCCTGAGAGTTTATCACCTAGTCTTTTTGGTTTCTTGTTCGGGAGATGAGAGAGACCGTGATGGAAGATGTTTTACCTGCGCAAGTAGAAAGAATGAGCTAGAAACCACGCTAGACGGTTTTCGCGTGAACAAACAGACCTTTACGCTCAAGACAATATATTTAAAATGCGAAAGTAGAGAGAAGACAAAGTGTTGTGTGTTGAGCGTCCCTTACGCGAGTAAATTGTCCAAGTATTTATAGGGGAGACTCTTAATGACAAACTTGTAATTTATCTTACGTCCGGACATGACAACCAACCACGTTTAGTGTGTCAGAGGGTTGCTTCTCGGTATTCTGATTGGTGAGGGACGAAAGCTTGTCCGCCTGCCAACCTTTGACAAAGGTCAGGTGGATAAGCTTTGGAAGTGACAATCAATTAAGGGTTCGGCTATGTGGATCTTGTTGGTTGGGTTAGTTTGGGCTTTGGTGGTTATGGGGTGGTTATGGGTTTTTGTACGTGAAGGATTAGAAGTCCATTAGACCTTCGACCATCACAAATAAAGATATATGGATTTTTTAGTGCATAATTGAAAGAAAAAAAAAACTTATTCTCCTAACTTGTATGTGATGCGCATCTTCGCACTAGGAGTGTTCAAAATGTCCGAGAATCAGGAAATCTGAGTGAACCGAGCTATCCGAAACTGAAGAAATCAAAAATTCAATAAACCGTATACCGTAAAAATCATATATATGTGTGGTTCGATTTCGGTTTATGATCCGCAAAACCCGCGGGTAATCGATCCAAATCGTAACTACTTATAATGCTTCTATATGAGCCTACGACCTACCTACATCTACGCGCACTCAATCTCAACCCATCTTCAACCCTAATTTATATTTTTTATGATTATATTTGAAATGACTGACAAAATACTGGTTAATCTTTTCATAAGATTGTTGAATAAACACCAATGCGGATATCCGAGAACCTACCCGTGAAAAACCACCACTCCATGGTTCGGTTCAATTGATTCAAAGACATGATTCAGTTCGATTTCCAGATTGAGGAACCTGTTAGGTATGTGACTAAAATTATTTGATTAGATGAGGGACTAGAACGTTATTATTACAAGTAGAGGATGAGACCAATTAGGATTCCTATTTCTAATTGCAGTTGGCTAGG
>JBBYHH010000004.1:173767-186092 GCA_038382905.1 Daphne laureola | reverse complement strand
ATCATAGATTAAATACCATAAAACAACTAAAACAAATTATTCATCTTTTGGAGACCGGAGGGAGTACTACAGTTTTCCAATATTTAAAAAACAAGGTTTTCCATCTTTTATAAAAGTTAGTTATACAATCAAACATTTACAAAGAAAATTTAGAAATGAAAACTGGAAACGTTTTCCACAACTAAACGGACACTTAGGTATCTTTATAGGATAAAAGTTTCCAAAAAAAGAGGAGACGTTTTTTATGGATAGTCTAAAATAGAAATGAATCAACTAATGGAGTACGGAGGGATTAATAAAACAAAAGCATCCACAGCAAACACTTGGCATCAATAACACTAGAAATCAATTTCTTGGTCTAATGGGCACAGATTTAGTTAAGATTGAAGTAGGAATGTAGGGCATATCAAACCACACAAATCCTAATATTTCCAATTGCACAGCCTTCTAATCTGATGCAATTAATTAGAAAAACTAACAAAAAGCAATCTTCCCATTCCATTATGTAAGGGTGGATAAGATCATGCCGACATTTGCAAGAAATATATGCATTTATTGTTCCAAGAAAAAAAAATTAAGCACAAACATAAATACTCAGCATACTGAAAATTTCAGAAATTGAAGGTTTCAATCTTGGGACTTAATGGTTTATTCATATAAATTCATGGAAGGGATGGGGAGGGACATAGTGCAGTTATTCCATAGTCTTGTTTCACACTCAGGTTGCTACCGTTCCCCCTAATTTTTTTATTTTTTTTGTTGGAGGTTGGGGGTTGGGGGGGTTGTAACTGAGAAGGGAAGTGAAGGCACAAGGCACCAACCTTTGTCCCTTATTTCCAACTACCCAAACATAATTTGCCAGAATTCTTCCCACCCCCCATCCCTTGCATACAAACAGGAGGTAAAATCATTAGAAATGCAAACTCTTAATAACACTTTTTACTAAAACAGATTTGATAAAAAATAAATAAATAAACTGATATGCAGAGTGCAAAAGAGACATACATAACACAAGACAAAAGCTCCACATACGAAAAACAAACTATGCATTGTGAAAAAAGATCACTGGAATGACAATACTAGTGTTTGTACAGATCAATATGCAGAGAGAGAGGACCATATGAATCCAGGAGACAATTTTCTAGAAGGCAGTGAAGGCAACACAAAGAGCACGATAACTTACATCATCATGATCATCATCGTCGTCATCAGAAATATCATCTTCAATCACCAGTGCATCATCAATGTCTACTGGAGACATATCCAACTCTTCATCCTACCAATTTAGAAATAAAATTAAACAGTAATTAAAGCGGTGTCCACAACCACATACCAAAACCGAAAAGTAGATTAAGGACGCTATGGGCAAGAGAAAACAAAACAAGGCTACCCTACTAAATGAAGCTTCAAGGTTAAAAAATACAATGTGGCCAAAGGCTAAGAAACTTCATGAAACCAAATTACTAAAGCCATTCAAGTTGACCAGCTATTGTAAGAGGTGGCCTCACATCCTTAACACGTACCTCGGACATTGAGTCTCCATTTACTGGTTTTAGTTCTGCATCTTTATCCAATGCAGCTCTTCTACGAGTAGCATTCCTTGTTTGAGGTCCTCTTGAATCCTCTTGTGCGGCCTTTAAGACAGCTTTGCCCTTTCCTTTAGAAGCTGTACTTTTTTCCTGTGATGCATCCTTTCTAGCAGGATCTCCAATATTGATAGATGATCTTGTTCTTGAAGAATGACGACAAGCCTTTACAGGAGTTGAGGTAGAAGGCAATGAAACCCCAGCAGCCCCAGTAGACGCATCAGCAGACTCTGAATTTCTCGACATTGTTGGTTTTTGAGCAGTGTCACTTCGCTGAACACGTGGCCAGAGAAATTCTTCAACTGCTGCTAAACTGGCTAAGGGGTCAATTAGAACAATGTTTGAGGAATAATCACGAAGAGACTTTTCTCCTTGTGCTCGACAGAGACGTAATTTGAAGGGCTGAGACAATGCACTTAACCCAGAAGACAGTCTGGCACTCCCACTGGATGACCTAGAAGAATGGCTTAAAACCACAGGAAATCGTTCCAGTGAAGATAATGCATTTTGTAGCTTCTGAACCAAAACAGTCATGGGGATCGCACTCTCATCAACAAAATTGGAAGGCAATGCAGCACTAATAAAAGCTTTGAATCTTCTTAGTGCTTGCTGACGAAGCTGCGGCAAGTTCACTTCAGTAACTTTCTCATTAGAGAAGGATCCACAGGAGAAATAGTTTAACAAAGCTGCAACAACCCCGCTACCAATGAACTCAAAAGTAGATACACCATCTCCTTTGCTGAGTTCATTTAACATTTCAGATATCACCCCAACTAAGTACTCATCTTTACTAGCTGAGACATCATTAAAGCGATGACTTGTAGCTTTAGATTTTCCCTTTGCTTTAGATTTTTGGTCATCAACACCAGCATTCAACTTTGAGCAAAGGCTCTTCAAATGTAGGAGATCATCTGTAACCCCGACCTCAGAAGCTCCATGATCAGAAGAGAAGTATTTCTCTTTAAATGCTTTAGCACATGAGCTTACTGTTATACGAAGGTTGGAATTCGCAGTAGGAATTTCTACTGAACCAGGACATGGAGATGAACTGGCATCTAAGGGAACGGATTTTTTACTTTCTTCAAGAGGAAGCCCTTCAGGGTTCAAATTATTGTTACGCCGTCTGTAACGTCTAGATCGTGAACAAGTACCAGAAAGAGGATCATTATCCTTTTCTACCGAAGACGCTTGACCAGAAGAAGTGCTAGGATTCCCGATGGATATAAGCTGGTCTACAGCATGAACAATTCCCTCCCTGACAAATATCTTCGAGAAAGTCTCGGGAAGCTTCTCCATAAGAATCTCAACAATTTGGAGAGCAGGAATCAAGACATGAGGATCCTTCCAAGCCAAAACACCAGCTAAAAAACTGTAACAATATCACAAATTACAGTTACCACAACACACACTAACAAGAACAGATTAATTATATATGATCTGCTCTACCTTGATATATTTGTCACACTTATTAGGGACTGGATCATCTCTGCAGTGCTGGAGAACATCAGCTTCCCAATTACCGAGAGACATTTATGACGGACTGGACTATTCACACTGGAACCATATATCTGTTGAAAAATTAAATGTTGACATTACTGAACCGAAGGTGAGAAAACAATACAGGAGAAAATGAGAGGTACTCAAGACTTGCTGTACTTGTACTAGAACAGGAAGGAGATCCATTCCAAACTGCTGCAGAAGCTCAGGTTGATCATTCAAAAGCTTCTCACGAGCTGAAATCTCAGGAGTAGCATTTTCACTGGGATCTTCTTGTTTCACCAAACTGTTGGAGGATTTCCGCAAGATAGGACCTTTAACAAACATGTTGGAGCTGGCAGGGAATGAGATGGTCCCTTGTGGCAGTGGAGGAAGCAGTTCGTTCGCCAAGTTGACAATTTCAAAAATCTACAAATTTACAGACACCGTTCAGAGTGCAACATTAAAAGTAAATGATCATTAAAAAAAAAGTCAACTGTTTAGTGGTCATGTCTCTTTCTTACAAACTACTGCCTCCATCCTAGAAAACCTGTTATGTATTCCTTTTTGGGCTATCCGAGAAAACTTCACACTTTTCCAATAAAGTAAACTTTTTTACACTATGTATACCTTATTACCCTCAGTTCCCCTTCTTCATCCAAAAAGTTGCTTTAGTCTTATATGTCAGTTTTACTCTATTACCTCGTCTTCAACTCCTTAATCTTGTGCCAAATCAAAATGTGTCAAGTTTCATGGGACAGAGGGAGTAATACAATATACGATTTTTAGTCTTCACCATTTTCATATACAAAGTGAAATGTATATGCATATGGTAAATACAGTTTCTAAATTTTCCTGAATACATTTACAAATTTTTCCTAAAAATAATTTAAGTCGACCACACATCTATAGTCAAACTTAACAATTGAATGTAGGCAGAGGGAATACACATTAAAAAAAATAGAAAGGGAAACCATAAATACGCAAATTATGCAATATAAAAATTTATCTTAACAGCCTGTGAAAATCTAAAAAACGATTACTCTATATCACTTGGCCTAATTTAGAACAACTCCATCATAAAAAATAGCCATCATCAATCACAGTCTACAATGTTTACAATTAGGAAAAATGCAATGCCTTTTGTTGAGTGGTTGAAGTTTTTTTATACCAAAAAAAGCAAAAAACATTATAAGACTTCCATCAAGAAAATCCAGATCCACCAAATTCAGATAATTCTTTCCAATCAAAAGAGGAGCTACTACATATATAAATTTGCACCTATGTTCTTTTTTCTCTCTAGTGATTAGTCTTCCTGGATACATAACAGAATAAATTAGAAACAAACAATTCACATAATGATTGAAAATTTAGTAACAAGTAACCAGTTTACAGATGTATCATGTTACAAGTTCACCCAACCATTAAAGAATATGTAGTGCCCTTAAGTCACAGATAAAATACTACCTGCTCTGCAGGTCTACTCAAAGCTGGTGGAACAGATGAGTTAGCAGAAACACCGGAACCTGAAAGGATGTCCTTGAGAATGCCACTGACCCCAAGCAGAAGCAAAGTTTTAGCACCCAACGGAGACCCACTTGCACAAGTTGAAAGCAGTCGAATTAAACCCTGGAATGAGCAAAATTTTAATCAATTAATCCTTGCCCAAGGATCATACTGATTCCAGTGTGATGTGTGCAAACTACATGAGGTGAGAAAAGTAATCACATAAAAATACAAGTAACGTTACCGTATATGTTGGTGTGCTTAGTGAAGCTTGACCACCACCTGAGCTACTTGTAGAGACAAGTGTAGAAGCTTGAGTAACCAGTCCATGGTTGCACAGCTCATCTAATTTATCTGGGGCAGATGCAAATGCTTCAGCAATGCGAGTCAAGCAAACTGAGGCATGTTCCAACACCTACAAAGAAATCAAAACATATCATGCAAGGAAGCTAAACACACACAGTGGGTGACTAATTTCCAACCATCAAATATTCCGTGGTGCCATGTCTACCTTAGAGTCATGGTACTGAAGAAGATTGGTTAACAGTGGTACAGCTTCCATAACATAGTCAGCTGCATCTGAAGGGAGTTTCTTGCACATATTTGCAGCAGTAGATAATGCAACTCGCTGAAACAAAAACAAAAACAAAGGGGGAAACAAAAGGTACAGAGAACGCATGGTGCAAACTATAGTCAAGACTCAAGAAGGTGCTGTAATCAACTTTTACCACACAAAGAAAAGGAAAAGTAGAACACAAATTACCTGGACACCTGTCGAGAAGAAATCTAAATAAGAAAGCACAGCCATAAGAGCACCAGCTCTTAAACAAGCAGTAGGATGTTCTTGAGATATCTTCTTCAGGGCTTGCAAAGACTGATCGAAATATAATTAAAAAATAAGATGGAGGAGTTTAAAAGGCTCCAGAATTTAAAAAGTAAATATATCACAAAAAAGGGGGCTACAAATAACAGGAATAATCTACATGAAGTATATAGAACAATAAGAAAATGTCTATATCTAAACTGCTACAGTCAGTCACCCTTTTTTGTACCAGGAATATTAGCTTGACCATGAATGTCCAAAAGAAAAGACCATCTACATATCCCTGTTCAGCATCTTCTATTTTATCCTATTTGATTTTACTTTTACAAATTCTACCCTCATTTGGTTTGAGCTTGGCTGGAAAGACAGCAAGAAATCGGGTCTATACAAATTATACCCTTCTCAAAAGTACCAATAAGCCAATCGTTTTCAATCTAGCCATTCCCTCAAAGCTACCCAAGTTGTGTTGTTCAATAGCAAGACGAAACACTGTTATTTATGCAATAAAGCTCGTGCAATTCGTAGCCTGGACAAACTATATTACTATACACGATAATATAAACAAGAAAGCTCAGTCAGATATCTGATAGTAAATGTTTAACAATTATCATGCTTTACCACAATTTTATCAAACAAAAACAATCTAACCTGCTCAGCCAGGTCCATGTACTCTATAGTAAGCAACCTCGCACAAAAGCACGGAACAGCACCATAATGCACAACAGCAGCACAGGAGGAAGGCAGCACGTCACAGAGATGAGTAAGCGCCCTGGCAGCAAGAAGCATAATATCGGGATTGCTCTCATGATTAAGCAGCCCAACAAGTACAGGAACAAACGAGTCTACAGAGAAAGTGCTGAGCGAGTCCTCCGTCCCAATCGACAGCATGTCACAAAGCTGCGTCAATGCTTCAACCTGCTTGCCTTCCTCGCCATCTGAACGCAAGCCAGACAGAATTTTCTTCAGTCTTCCACTCTGGTGCGAAGACGACGCTGAGCCAATAGCACCAGATGGAAGCAAATCATCCAGCCCAGCACCCAGCTTCCTTAACAGCCCTTGTAACGCACTACTGGCGGACGTTAAATTCTGGTGCAAAATGCCCATTCCTCCTTCACTGTCATCATCGTCATCGTCGCCCCCGGAAGCGTCCATGTTCATCCCAAAACTCCTCTCCGGGCGACTGCTATTGTTATTGCTATGATCTTTATCCCTATCGCGACCCCGGAGATCATGTTCCTTCTCCTTACCTTTATCAGATGCAGTATTGTTATTCTCACTGGTGGTGGCATTCTGGTTGTTCCTGGAAGACCGTCGATCCCGGCGAGAGCCAGAGGACGGCTCGGTGGTGGAAGGGTCCATGCGGGAGGAAGCAACGGCGGCACGAGAGGAGCGGGAGCGGGTGGCTGCGGCAGGGAGAGAGGAGGAAGAAGATGAGGAGAGACGTGTGCGCTTGGTTGAGCGGGAGGTGGGAGCAGAAGGGGAAGACGAAGACGGCGCGGTTGTGGTGGCCTCCGCCCGCTTGCGGCTCCGAGTTTCCATACAAAGGCGGACCCCCGCCCAAGGTGATCGGACGGTCGGCTCGATCAGACAGCTTCCGATCGGATTAGCGCTGGCATCGGCGCATCAGCTGATGCAAACCCTAAATATGAAGGGCAAAGATTCAAGCTGGGCAATCGAGATGGAGATAAATGGATTAGGGATTTGGTAGAGAAACCCTAGAAAGTGAAGAAGGAATAAAGAAGACAGGAACGGAGAGGTTTGGATTTTTATACACACACGAGTCAGTCAGCCAGTGAGTCCTACTCCTACATGGAACGCTTTGGAGGGGAAACGTCTTCACACAATTTTATGATCGTGTTCACTATAATTTTGTGTTCACTATAATTTTGTTTAAAAAAATAAGTGTGGACACATTATGTGTGTCTTTAAATAAAATAAGAAAGGAAAGAAGAATATGAAAGAATACTCGAGTTTTTCGTCGATAAATACGGCGACGATTCCGGAATGCGGGAACAACCATGATCCATCATTTCTTCCACGCGCAACAATCAAATTAGAGAGGAAACAAACAAATCGACTTTCATTTTTCATAAATTCAATGAAAATAACAACAAAATCAATCGTCGGCCTTTCTCCGGCGACAAAAACCACCGACCTGACGTCATTTGTTCAACCACTTATAGTGATGCTCTCCGACAACAATATGATGTGCTCCCGAAGCATTATGATGCGCTTCTGTAAAATTATGATGTGCTCATTCTGATCGCTCTGATGCAAATATTTCGTTCTACAGAACACAATGATATGCTTATTGACAAAGTATGATGTCTTGGTTCAAAATGATGCACTTTGTGTCACGAATGATGCCTTTCTGTAAAATTATTATGCTCTTCGCTATTGGACAAAGTATGATGTATTGGTTAAAAATGGTGCTCTTAGTATCACGCACGATGCTCTAACTCACACAAATGATACTCTATCTCACAAAAATGATGCACTCGTTTGAGGACTTAATGATGCACACATTTTCTTCAATATCCTAAAATGATATTTTTGGTGACCACAACAATGCACTCATGTTGCACTATGATGCTCCCAATTAAAAACATGATGCACATGTTATGGTGATTTAATTATGCACTCATTTTCTTCAACCTTACAAAATGATGAAGTTCTTAAACTGATGCTCTATGTGCTTAAAATGATGCTCCATCGGGTAAGTATGATGTGCTTAGCACTTAAAATGATGCTTTTTGCTATTGGACAAAGTATGATCTCTTGGTTTTAAATGATGCGCTTGGTGACACGAATGATGCTCTTGATTTCAAGTATGATGTTCTACCTTACAAAAATGATGCACTCGTTCTGATGATATAATGATGCATTTATTTTCTTCAACCTCCCAAAATGATGCTTTTGGACCCCAACGATGCACTCTCGTTGCAATATGATGTTCTCCCTCACAAGAATGATGCACTCGTTCTAAACTTCTAATGACTTAATGATACACTCATTTTCTTCAACTTTTAAAAATGATGCGTTTGGTGACCAAAGTGATGCTCTATTTTTTCACTATGATGCTCTTCCTTACAAACATGATGCACTTTTCCTCACTTTTGATGCATTTCAATTCACACATGATGCACTTCCTCTCCCAAATGATAAACTCAGATGATGCACTCCATCCTCCAAAATGATACCTTTCATGCATCAAATGATGCCCTCCATGCATCAAATGATGCTTCTATGTGAAATTATGCTTTTGTGGTCCAATGTGATGCTTGTTTCGCTGAAAATTTATTTTATTCCATTTACTTCATCTCATATTCTTTCAATTCATCATTAATTGACATTATTAAGTTCATTCTGGTAGATTTGAGTATTATTTGTATGCAATTCATGGTTACATCATTTTTATAAAAAAAAGCATCATAATGATTCGAGAGCACATCATAATGGTATGTAGGGGCATCATAATTTGTCGTCTGCAGCAGGTTACAGTTTCAGGATATGGATTGAATTTTCGTGATTCAGCGCAAAAAATGACTGGGAATGAAGCGTCGACGACTGGGGAAGCGGTTGGAGTTTAATCCAACCTCGGCAAAGTCTTTCCTCTTCATTTTTGAAGAAAATTTGAGTTTTTCTAACTTCACGGCCGTTGACGACGATGACGGTGAGAAGTGCCGCCACACCATTGAGTGATAAGCGCTGCCACATCGGAGTTGAGTGAGAAGCACCAACACCGGAGCTGGGCGAGTGGCCGGCGACAATTCGACACAATCGGTCTCCTTCTACGATGACCGCACGACGTCTCCGTGTCTTCATGTCTCTGTGTGTGGTATTTTTATAAATAAATATAATATGACACAATCCGACACACAAACTAGGGCGGCACCCTGTAGCTTGTACCAAAAATAAATGGCTTATGCAAACGTAGTCTAGGAAGCAGTTCAATCAACATTGGCTGAGAATGAGATAGATTAATAATTAATTTAATTAAAATAGATTTGTTATAATTAATTTAATTAAAATAAGTACTAGATATTTTAAGAATTATGGAGTACTAAACTAAACAACTAAAATATGAAGGGGCAAAAGAATTAGCAAAAGATTTGAGTGGTGGACGGCAAGCAACCGGACCGGGCACCTAATTATCCTAACAGGACTTCTAACGAACAGAGCATCTTAATCCAAGTGTGCCGGAACACGTGGAGAAAAGAAAGGAGTTTTGTCTGACGTGGAAGGCAACAATTGGTCGGGTGGAGGCGCTTACTTGGAGAGAATAATAAACCATTTATAAAATACTACTACTCCATAACTAAACAAATAAAATACTACTGTATCTATAATTTGCAAACTTATACTGTAAAGAAGAATCACAAAATAAAGTATTTATAAAATCATATACGTACGTCATCTATAACTTTTGACTATGCAGTATGTTTTAATTTTCCTTGGAATAAAGTAAACATTTAATTTCACAAGTTAAAATAATAATAATAATAGAAAATAAAAACTAGTAATAAGTAAATAGGAGTAGTAAAGAATAAATGTTACTCCTATAATTAAAACATTGAATATATAATAATCCTCCATTCCAAAAGAAAAAAAAAAAAAAAAAGAAGTAGGTCTAGTGAGTTCTGTCTCACCAACTAGCCAAAGTGTTGAATTCCAAAGATCTGCTGCCTGCCCTTCCCTTCCCTTCCCGAAGTTGTGAACCAAATCGCTAATTCAAACGTTTTAATGAACACGAAAGCAATGCGTTACATTACACACCACAACCACAAGCTACCATTTTAATTTTAAATACACACATGCCTAATTATATGTATGTATGTATGTATTATTATTGCAGCAAATTAAGCAACTCCTCCTCCATGGTTGTGGAACAAGGTGCAGCTATAAATATAGTAGTAGTAGTAGTAGTAGTAGTCATTCATTAATCTGTGAGGAATGGGGTTTGTGGGCAATAACATGGTAGGGAAGCACCGGATTGTGAGATCCATTGGAGAAGGTAGCTTTGCAAAAGTCAAGCTGGGTATTGACGCCACCAATGGCAGAAAGGCTGCTATTAAAATCATCAACAAGCGTATGGTGATGGACAACAATCTCAAGTATCAGGCATGACTGCACCCAATTCTTCTTAATTTCCATTTCTCTCTCTTTCTCACCATTGTCGTATACGTCTATCAGGTCAAAAGGGAGATCACAACTATGAAGCTGCTTCACCATCCCAACATAGTCAGGATCTTCGAGGTTATAGCTTCAAAGACTAAGATTTACATACTCATGGAATATGTATCCGGAGGACAACTCTCTCATAAACTGGTCTGTGTCGGTCACCCTTAATTCAGGGCATATACTAGCAGTTCGTTCATTACCATAGGGATCTAACACAATTGCAGTCTTATGTGAAGAGGTTCACCGAACCTGAGGCCAGAAAGATGTTCCAACAATTGATTGATGCACTACACCATTGCCATGCCAAAGGAGTTTACCATAGGGATCTCAAGGTACTTACCAATGTCACACACATTCAATGATGATTACGACTCATTCATTCATGTTCTTTAGCTACCTAGCTACCTAGCTTATCTGGTCTCATCTCATAACGTGTGCAGCCAGAAAACCTACTTCTGGACTCAAACGGGAACCTCAAAGTCTCTGACTTTGGACTAAGTGCCTTGAGGAAGGTATCACACGCCCACCACATTTCCTTACTTCTCTCTTTTGAGTTGCACATACTGTGTTTCTTAATTACACAACTACTTTGCTTTATTATTGACAGCCCGGGGATTTACTTACAACAGCTTGTGGCTCTCCATCTTATGTGCCTCCGGAGGTAGTATATATATAGGACGTTTGTCATTAGCAGTCCCTTCATCCCATACTGGTTGCTCCATTCTTTATTGTATGCTCAACTAGTTTGAGACAGGGGGGGAGTGTATTGATTGTTTTGATAGTATTTCATTTGATATTTCAGTGCGATGCATGTAACGATTGAATCTTCATCATCAAACAGTTGATTGCGAACAAGGGTTATGAGGGAGCAGCTGCAGATATCTGGTCCTGTGGTGTCATCCTTTTCGAGATGCTTGCTGGGTTCCTTCCGTTTGATGACCCAAGTCTTATGGCCTTGTACAGGAAGGTATATACATACATATATATATCTATGGATGCTTATAAAATTGATACTCCTATCTTGCTTGTTGCATCTAGTCAAATTTATGCCGTTTCTTGACTTGTTACACAACACTTTGTTGTCATCACAAGATATGTAAAGCAGACTACACTTGCCCACCATGGTTCACAGAAATGCAGAAGAAGCTGTTATCCAGGATACTTGTGCCTGATGCAACAAGGGTAATAGCATTACTTCTTCCACATTAGCTGTTCTGATCAGAAATGAGTGAAACACAACACTAACATGTGACAAAACTCGATTACTTGCAGCGCATAACTATCCCGGAGATAATGGAGGATCCGTGGTTTCAAATAGATTATGAGCCATCAAATGGTTATGTTCCTGAAGAGAACATCAACCTTGATGATGTTAGTGCTGCATTTGACTCGGTTGAGGTAAATAAGCCGCTTCTACTAGCATGTTTCAGTACTGGTCATTACGATAACAGACCAGTTTCATATTGGTTGATTAAACTATATTATGTGGAACCCTCCGCTTTTGTGCAGGAGGATTCAGAGAAAAAGGTTGCCAGAAACTCAAGATTTATAAACGCATTCCAGCTGATAGCTATGTCAAATGATCTAAACTTATCTGGCCTTTTTGAAGGACAGGCAAGTATTAATTAGTTGCAGAAGAAGCTAAGCAGATAAACTCTTACCAGGCGTTAGTAATACCTCCGTCCCAGAATTATTGAAACGTTTCTTTTACTGTTTCAAGTTGCAGTGTTTGACTCAAAATTTAACTAAGAAA
>JBBYHH010000004.1:157525-171758 GCA_038382905.1 Daphne laureola | reverse complement strand
CTTCATTTTTGTGATACTAGGCCTGTACATGATAACCGTGCGGCCAATTTGACCCACAACCACTGAGGCTGTTGAGTCCTCCAAGTGCTTGACAACATCCTCCAGCTCCCCTGGACACGTTCTATGTATTTTAATCTGTCAGAATGGCTCTTTGTCAGCAAACTGTTTTAGGCAGAACAGAGAATGTACTGGATTTCATCTTGCACCCTAGGACATAGAAAAATTGTAGAACAAACAAACCTGTATATGACATACTAAAACATAAGAAGATGCATGTTTCTTGCTAACACATTACGACTGTGTTCACTGTAAAACATCAATCAATCCTAGACATCAAAAGGATGTCAAATTCCAAATGCATGCTCGTTAAAGCTTCCTCAAGAACAAACCCTTGAAATCTTCCAGCAACCCAAGCCTGAATAAAAGATCCTAGAAGGCTAGAATAATGAATGAGAGGCATCTCACCTCCCCATTTAGCAAATATTAGAGAAGACCTTGAGATAACACACCCATTAAAGGCCTACAAGTAACCATTACTATAAAACAAAGATTTCTACATATTTCCGCAATGTAACATCAATAGCTCAAGCCCTCAGAGCCACAGGACGTGACCTTCATCCATGTATAAAAGCAAATAAAACTCTTGTCCTGAGCTTTAGCCTACTGGTTAAGCTCTAAGAACATGAGTGAAGGTCCTTAAATCAAATCTCCACCATCCCAAATCCCTAACCTACTGTGTATAATAATAATAAATAAAAATAAAAATAAAACTTTTATGCGCGCTCAATTGGCTAGAAACACAACCCAACATCTGGCGAGAGCTTTAAATCTCAACAGATCAATTCCAGACAAGAGAGAAATGAGGATGCAAAATGACAGTTTGATCAGAAGAGAGTTAGTTCACCTTTAAGAGCTCGTTTGCTTCTAGAGTTTCGATAAAAGAGGAGATGACACCCGGAGTAATCCCGGATTTTCCAACCAGCTGAGATTTGAGCTTCTTCCCGAGACCATGGGCGTAAGAAGCCAGTTCTTTCTTCTCCTTCACCGTAAGATTTGGAACATTCGAGGGTTTCTTTGCCTCCGGCTTATCCGCTGGATCCCCCGAACCACCAACGGGGGTGTCTACAGATCCAGAATCGCGAACATCATCGTCGCCATATCTAACGGAGAATTCTGCGACTCCATCAATGCCTTCTTCATCCTTTTTGATTTCCTGTCCCTGAAGAGACAGATTGTGGATGGAAATCGAGAAGTTGAGAGCCGCGAGGGAATTGGATTTAAGAGAGGAAGAATTCGAGAGGGCATTATGAAGAAATGAGAGTTTGGTGTGAGTTGTAGGGATGGAGAAGCAGAGAGGCCTTAGCATGAAGCTGAGAGCTGCCGCCATCTTCGTTCAGTGTAACTTTTTGTCTAGCAGATACGTTTTGAAGAAGATGAGATGCAAATTACAAACCCAGTCCAGTTTCGTCTATTAATTTTACAAACTGGTATACATGTTTTTTCCCCTAACAAACTTAATCTTTTACCCTTGGTTTGGTTTGGTGGGTGTTTGTTTGTTCCTATGGCTACACTATACATCTCTTGTATGACCAACTCTACATGCTTGTCTGTTTTGGTTTGTTAAGCGAGTAATACAAAGAACACATTTACAGCTCCGCTCTTTATGATACCTACCCACCCTATATGTTGAATTGGAGTTGGCCAATGGGGACCAGGTTGGTTCTTGTGGCTTTGGACCTCCTTGCTCTGCATTATCATCTCCACTCCTAGTACTACAGGTATTGCACATATGTGTACTACTCAATATATACAACTATAGAATGGTAATATGAAATTATTCTTAATGAATGAATGTTGAATTGAGTTTTGCAGATGGTTTTCCCCTCACGGCTTTGGCAGCCGAGTCAGATGATGATGAACTTCCTGATTTGGTTCCAGACAACAATGATGATGATCATAGTGATCATGTTATTGATGCTCCAGTTGACAGTTAGGAGTTCTTAAATTTCAGATGCACACACATACATACATACATACAATTAATTGATTCTTCAATTTATTTGCATAATTAGGAGCTTTTGGCGGCGAATATGTGTTGCTGAAACCAAGTGATCCTAGGCCTGATGATCTTCCACCTCGCGCTGATCTTACTTGCCCTGTCCCGGATTATAGTGGACCTTGTGAACCATATAGGATGCCTCCAGAACAATGTAACACAGTATGTCGAGAAATTGGGTGTGTTCATGGATACTGTGGCTACATGAAGTATCTAAAAGATAATCCTCCTACTTGGTGATGGGCATGCATCTGTTGTTGTGCAGAAGAAGAAGAAGAATAAGAGCCATATCATTGATGCCTTAATTAACTAAGGTATGTTTTCATCCCATCTTTCACACCCATTGAAATTGCGTATAACTAGCTAGCAGTACTATGTACAAATATAAGTACGTATGAATCTCATGTATTGATCAAGTTTTTGTGATTCATTGATTGATTGATCTTCAGGAGGCTCAAATTAGTAATATCCGAAAGCGCAACAAGTTTTTTAATCTTCTTTCTTTAACATCTGTCAAAGGTTCAATATACAGTGTGATTTTTGTTTTTTAGGTCCTCTTTTAAAACGATGATATATGTTTGAGTCCTCCATAATTATTAATGAGGTGGAGGAGGTTGGTTCTTGTGTTGGTGCTCTCCCTGCTCTGCATTATGAACTCCACTCCTACCACTAAAGGTATTAACTAATTAATTAAGTGTAGTAGTCACAAAGGCAAGTTAGCTAGCTCTACAACCTTAATTAATTGTTCATTAATGATAAATTTATTTATTTATAATGAGCTAGTGAATGTTGAATTGGGTTTTGCAGATGATTTTCCCCTCCGAGCTTTGGCCGCTGAGTCACCTGATGATGATCATGATCTCCCTGAATTGGCGTCAGATAGCGAAACTGATGATGGTGATGGTGGTGGTGGTGGTGGTGATGATATTGCAGGTAATTTACGAGATGACAATAATGTTTAATTTATCGTCCACTTCATATAGCACAAATCTCCCCGACCGACCCTATTTTTAGGGATGCCAATCGGGCAGATTAGGTCGAGTCCGGGTTTCGCTGTTTTCGGATCGGATTAGCTTCGGGTGCGGGTCATTCGTGTTCGGGTCACTTCGAGTTGAATTGATTTCAGGTCAAAGCGAACAATACCTCTCTCGGAACCTGTCTGATATCAACACATACATATATGATGTTTAGTTAACAGCTAGGTTCAAAATTTTTGTTTTAAAAATTTGTAGGACATGGTGGCATTATTACTTCTAGCAGCAATATTTATGTGTTGTTGAATCCAAATGATCCCATGCCATGCCTGATGATCTTCCACCTGTTACAACGGATCCTGGTGATAACGTTAGTTTTGACTGTCTCAACCCGGATTACTCTGGACCTTGTGACGACTAAGTGATGACTCGAGAAAGATGTGAGGATGACTGTAGAGAAGATCTTTTCTATCATCATGGATATTGTGGCTACATGAAGGTGCTAAAAGATGATAATCCGACTTGGCCATGGGCATGCATCTGTTGTGATCATCATGAAGATAACAACTAAGGTAAGTTTTCATGCCAACCTCTAATCTAATCTACGCACAATCGATTTTACTGCTTGCTAGCTGGGATCTACTACTTCATGGAGTTTTTGTGATTGATTAATCGTCAGGAGGCTCAAAGCAACAAGTTTTTTCGATCTTGATGAATTTAGAATTAGATGTTTGGGTCTCATCAACAAAGTATGTTATGTAGGGAAATGTTATGGACAACCATTTTGTTCACTCTTCACATTTTGTGAACCCAAAATCATGTAGACTCACAAAAATAATTACACGATGAATTTTAAATGAAAAAATGTCCAAGGAAATGTTCAAAATGACCATCCATAGCATTTTTCATGTATGTATCCTCCCGTCAAAACCATTTTTCCTGAAAATCTCTATTCATGTAAATAGTTTATAGTAGAACAAAATACATTGCAATGCACCTAGCTAGCTATATGAACAAGATGCAGGTCGGCCGGTGGATGATCTTTAGTAACAGAGTTATTAATCTTTTCTTATGTAGTACTCTGTTAGTGATTACAATTTCTCATTGTGTTGTATTTTAGTATTTGAAATGGAATTGCAATATTCTTTCATACAATTCTCGTTAATTGTTTGTAGCTACCTAGTTAATTGTCCGTTTCACATATATTAACGACAATCGTTTAGAAATGTGATTTGCTTGTGATGCAAGAATATATATATATATATATATATATGTATATATACTACTTACCTTCATTTATGCTATGCTTGCTAAGGAGTAGAGACACGGCATGTGGTCACTATAAAGCATCAATGTAGACACGGCATGTCAAGTTTTTTTTGTCTACATATCTCGTTCGGTTTTTAAAACACTTCTCTTACCGCTCAAGCAAGACTTTGAGAACTAAACAACACAGATATATATTATAAATGCTTGCGAGTCAAGCAGAGTTGGGTGTTTGGTCTAGTGGTATGATTCTCGCTTCGGGTGCGAGAGGTCGCGAGTTCGATTCTCGCAACACCCCGAGTTACTTTTTTCGGGTTATTTTACAGGTATGCGGTAGACTAACTAATAATACACATGGATTTCATCAAAAAAAAAAAAAAAACTAATACACATGGACATGGTGGGAAAGGGGGATAAGGACCCGAAAGTCCTAAAACTCTTACTGATTTGTCAAGTCAGTCTTAAAATTTTATGTTTTTTCATGTCAGTCCTAAACTTTTATATTTGTTAAAGTCAGTCCTAAAAATCTAAAGGAGTTGTCTTTTAAGTCCTCAAACTTCGATAACTTTACCCAATCAGTCATAAAAGAGAATATTTCATGTTTTCTTCATTTTTCTCAAACTTTTAAGCTTTTGTCTCTTTTACCCCGAAGTTTTCACAAGTTTTATTTCAATCTGGAACCCAGTTCTTTTACAGTTTTTTTTAAACTTCTCAGCTTACAACACTCACACGGTGGTTTACAAAATTTTGTTGGTTGTCACCCAAGTCGTGTTTCCTCAATAAGACTCAAGGGACAGTAAGAAGGAGTAAAAGTCGTTGACAGATAACAATTAAAATCTTGAAAACCAACTCTGTGATTCTATGACTGAAATATTTAAAGGCTTAACCAGAAGTGCTTCTAAGAGACATGAAGAAGAAGAATCAAAGGAAATGGGAAGAGTAAAAAATACTTAAGGAATAATTATTCGGGATATAGAAAAAAAGTTTAGGAAATTGAAATATTCCAAAAGTTAACAAATTCGACGTCTATCAAAAGGGGACTTTCGAACTAAGAACAACATATTCCATCAAAACGGTGGAAATAACTGTTTCAATAATGAAAGATCATAAATTTGAACTGTTGTCCAAGTACATGATAGAAGATCACCTGGATAATCGTTATAACTATCTACATGTCAGATTAGTTCAAATTACCTTAAAACCATTAACAAGAAATGAGTAAACACTTCCGTAGTCATTGCCCTAAGAGATCACATGCATAATAAATTCACTGATTCTCTCTTAGGAATGGTGGAATCAAGTCACTGTGATGGTCCAATATACTTTAATTGTCATCCAAACTTCACAGTTTCTCTAAAAGATTCGCATATCATGAAAGTCTTAACTGCAAATATTCTCACATCAGGCTTTGATATGTTACAAGAATCTCAGAATTTAGCCATTGTATATATAATATATTAGAAGGTAATGACAACACAAATAGAGCCAAAAGCTCTAGAATTTGATACAAATGGAGAAATCCTTTTAATCCAAGCTAATGCTGAGAAAACTAATGTGGTTATTCCAAAACTAATAAAATGGAGTGATATCCGTTTACCTAATAAATGGATAATGCAAAATGAGAAACCAGTTAAACCACTAAGGATAACAGAAGTAGATAGAATTATAGAATATGAAAATGGAGAAGTTGAAATTAAATTTGGTAAATATAGAATAATCAGAATAATCAATTTCTCAGAAAACCCCCAAGAGTACCATCTCGCGCATCATGTTCACATTGAGACCATGCTTATTCATATTGGGATTACATCCAAGTCTGTGATGAAATTTGTAATTTTCAGAATTCGGAGAACAGGCACTCCTGGATGATCCTTTTTAAAACAAACCAAAAGAAATTTCCAAATTGGTTTCATATTTGGTTTGCAAAGAAAGGATTGGTGTCATATCATTTTTCAGAAACTTTTAAGGAATCTTTTGACAAAGTTGTTGAATTCAACAAGTACAAGTCGCAGAAAAATATCATCCCTTATGCAGAATTTTATTTTCTGGTCCTCTACCGAATCTCTTGGATTGTCCAGTGACATTACGAAGTCGACCAAGAATAATATGTCCCTATTTTGGAGAGGGTATGGGTTACCCATTGGTGGGACAAATGTGTGATCAATTCATACATTGTAGAAAATATCACACTCAAGGTCATTGAGCTTTATGAAACCCTGAATGAAGAAATTTTTTATTCGATGCTGGGGAAACTCTACTCGCAATCCGAATTAACAGATATTCTCCTAGAAGAAATGAAAGAAAAGTTGATGAAATTGGCGGTGATATCTGTCCAAGAACAGACTGTCAAGATTGCCCAGGACCAGCTGTCCAGCTACCCCAACCAGGGATGGTCCGCCACAAAGAAATAATAGAAGCTGCCTGACAAAGGCATGTGAAGAGTAGGGTAAAGTCTCCACTCAGAAAGGAAAATAAGCCACCTTTAATAAAACAATCATTATTGGTGGTCGTCAGCAAGGAAAGCATAGAGAAATTAATCTTTTTTTTTTTCTATAAATACAAGGCCTCTTAGTAGAAGGAAGACATCCATCAATTTTCTACTTGAAAATATCTCTCTTTGTGCTTCTCTAAGTTCATGTGTTGAACGTCTTTCTATTCAAAAAAACCAGTCTAAATATTGTTCTAAGTTCACAGTTCGCTTTGGATTGGTGTACAAGTGTAGCTGTTGGAAGCTTGATGTGTTTGTGTGTAGATCCAACAGTCTTTGTTTGTATTTCAGTTGTTGTGAGCATCTGGTACTCACCAGATTACTCTAAGTTTGAATTTTAATGTTATAATATCAGTTGTGTGTTATTATTATCATCTCATGGTGTTAAAATTGTAATACAAGTTTATCACAATTTCAACTTCACCTTAGTTATAATTATCAATATTACCTGGCTGTAAAATTGGTATCAGAACCAAGTTTATCCATAAAACAAACATTTCAGAACGTGAATGACCTATCTGAACTTTGTGAAAAAGTTTAATGGCTAGAATCGGGATTAGAACTTTATTGAAAGATTTTCTTAAATTTTAGGTGATAAACTCAACCAAATATTAGGATTCAGTAGGCAAAACAAAAAATTATAAGACTTCATTGACAAAACATGCAAATTATTATGATCATTTGTGACTTTATCCCATGGGAAAGGATTTAGGAGTTGGTTGGGGTCCTATGGCTATAAGAATTGTAACCTTTTGTTTTCTTCTTGAAGTGTCTTTTTTGGAAAGAAAATGTTTTTTTTTTTTTTTTTGACATTTTGAAAATAATGATAAGTTTCTTGGATCTTTACACATTTAACATTCATATCTCAATTAATACGAGACGGAAGAAGTAAGTTTTCACCACCAAACATTAGAAGAATTCCATATTGTACTTGTAAGGTTAAAATAAATAATGCATGTGGTTTCTGAACTTTATTCTTGGGCAAATGAAAACCCTACTCATCCCCCTGAATTTTTGAATTCCTACATAAACTTCCAGACGTTTAAACATTTAGGTATTTTATTCTGGAGTAATTGTGTTTTAACATTTTCAACCCCAATAGAAGAATATGGTTAATGAAGTTGGAAAAGGTAAGTTTCATTCAAAGGAAACGGATGAATGGTGATGGATTAGAAAGCTCGGGAACAATACAAACATCACATTCAACATCTTATGACCTGCAAGGCTGCAACACAAAGCACGATTTGATAAAACATGATCTGTATGGCACGGAGCCGTAACAGTTGATTTCACAATTCCAACAAGTTAGAAATTTTGCTTTTGCTTTTGATGAAAAAATAAAGCTCCAGAATATACCAATTGGCCATAACATGGTTTATGTACAGGCAGCCAGTTGGATTGAATCACTCAGATGACATACTACTGGGAGGAAGTAGTGACAGCAGCAACCGTTGATACCATCGAGTCTACTCCACAAATATTGCGACCCCTGCAGATCTTGTAGTACCCGCTCTCTCCCCAGTGTTCTCCCCATGAGTTCTTGATAATCCAGTATGGCTTCTCCTTCATCCGCACAGGAGCATAGGCAGCAGCACCAAAACCAACCAACAGTACCCCATGATCTAGACGCTTTGAACATATGTAAGGGCATGAAACTCCCCCCATGTATGTCTGCATGAACACAGCATTGATGGCCACTGCATTCAAGGAACATGTAGTATTGTCATACCCATGAATTGTCTTCCAATTCACCAACAATAAGGCACAAACTTGGCAAATGACAAGTAACTAAGCGACAACAAGCAGCATAACAACATAAACAAGAAGTCTTAATTAAAAAGCAGCAGCAGCAGCAGCAGCTACACACAGTCAGTCCAGGATAGTCAGATAGAAAAGGATTATCCTTTCTCTTTTCTTTTTAACTGATATGAGTGGACTAATCCTTGCTATATTCTTCAAACCCAAAACCTATATCAATTTGGAAAGCCTTAACTGCACAGTTCTGCATTATTACCTGCAAGAGGGCCATTCTTGACAAGATTGGCAGCAATCTGATCTTCATTTAGAGACACAACACTGAAGTTGGCCACGGATGCAGCTATCTTTGAATTATCAAATTTGCAAGCGCCGCGATCAGTCCCAGTGTAAGGATAGTCTTCCTCCCGCATAAGGCCACCTGCTTTGAGTGTGTATTCAAGAGCACTATTCATCAGCCCACCATTACATCCAGCATCACATGAGCCTGCCTCCTCAGGATCACACTGAAAATGGGAAGATGCATAGAAAGTGAAGTTTAGAAACCAAATGAAGGCATAAAATCCTCATCATATGGAAGTGTCTGCACCCATGAAAACTCAGTAAGCAGCCGAGCTTCCTGAATTCATTCTATTCAGTAGGTAACACATATTGACCAGACATGACACAGAATCCAATCATAAACATGTATGGTTAGCAACTTTACATAATAATGGTCCTAAATGTCATACTTTCTAGATGCTTGCTCAAGTACAGCAGAAGTTTCTCTCTCATTGGGAAAAAGAAAAGACCCCATGTTGAAAATACATGCCAATAATGCATAATACACAAGAGGGGACTCAGGACTCTGGAATTAAACACTTGTGATGGGAACAAGACAAGAACAATTGCAGTTGCAGAAACAGATATCAAACAAAAATTGAAACTATTGCTAGATACAGCCTCTGTTGTATCGATGCAGCTACTGAGACCCAGATAAATGGTATCACAAACAGGAGTTGACATACTATGTTCAAACATAATATAGTAAGCTTTCGCGAACCTGCAGTTGCGGGTCCTAGACAAGCAGACCGACATAAAAACATCTATGTTAGAGAAAAATACACAAACAATCAAAATCATATTCACCTTATATTTTGCATTTCAATTCTAGCTTCTTGCTCCATATGCACTCACTCGTGTCTTCTTTAGAGGCGGTGGTTTCATAGTCCCTCTGATATATTTCCTCTGTAAGTGACTGGCCTGAAATATAATCAAGTAAGTTCTTCACAAACGTCAGTACAGCCATTCCATACATCTTAAGGTTAAAAGGACAGCATCCAAGTCTTTAGAAAAATATATACCTCTCTGTTTAGAGTTTGTCTCAACAAATCATCCTTCATAAAGTCTTCTCTTATCAGCAAAGAATTCTCCTCAGATGCTGCTACTCATTGTAAAATGTCTCAGTGCCATCCAAGTGAAGTGGAGTTGCAAGGCATTCTGCACTCAAGGAGAGTGATCATACCAGACTGGAACAATCTCATGACATAGAATGGCACGGGCAACCCTTCTCTTGAGGCTCAAGGACCTCTCATCATCACTGTGTAACTCAACTCAAACCTTTGAGAAACTTGTGAAGTTTCTCACTGAACGTGAAAATAAATTTCAATCTGGATAGGGAGGCTATTTTCTACCACATTTTGCTTTTGGATTTCACAGAGTTCTCCCACAATTAAAACTGCGGCATATGTTGCAGAAATACATGGAACAGGTGCAGGTGACCACTTTTTGTGTTGAGTGCACACTTGCAGTTGTGCTGCTATAGATTAGCTCACACAATGTCCATGCAAATGAGGAACGTGGTCACACATTTAACCAAAACAATCAATCCAACTGAACTTATCTTCAGTTTTGAGTTGGTTGGATTTAAAATCAGTTTTATGATTGGTTTAATTGAACAAGAAAATTGATGGCATTGGTTTCGGTGTAGTGTCGCTCTTAAACGGACCAACTAAACCAAATCGATGGTTATAATAATGTCACTGCTGTTGGGGGAATGGCAATCTCAATAAACCAAAAGCAGATGGCCACCCAATAACAGGTATCTAATCAGACTAAACACAACACCGGAACCTGAGGGAGTATTGATAAGTTCTTCCTTAAAATCATTTCCATGAGACACGAATTCAATTTCTTCTGGCATTAAGAGTTTGACTTCCCAACAATTTTGAATGACAGTATTTCGTAGATTGTAATGTCTTTAATGTTATCTGCTCAGTATCCTGAATTTCTGATACGTTTGAGAGTGGACCAAAGGTTGGAATATGACATTTTAAGACAAATGCAACATTCCGTAATTCTTCCCAATAAGTTTACTTCATTAGGTTGTAAAAATTCTTGAAGCACACAAAACCTTAGAGCAAACAAATCTACAATACCCAGAAGTATAGGAACGACAGGTCCTAATTCTGGGTAACCATAGTAGTGAAAGAATGATACAGAACTAACCTAGTGAAGCCCAATCTGGATATGGACATTCATAAACCCAACCAGGTCCAGAGTAACAAACACAATGAAGCCACAAACCCTCTTCACGCCCTTCATATCTGCAGTAAAAAGAACCGTTATGGCACAGTTAAGCAAATCATGAAACTGCTACAAATGACCTACTGAAAGAGAGGATCAGTATATACCATCACAACTTCTTTGTTCTCCAAATACTCTAACAACTATTTCTACAAGTCATACCCTTAAACTTTCCAGCATGAAAGGCCTACCAACTTCCTAATAATGTGGGTGGCTGTTGTTCTCCTTGTTGAACAAGTAGGTAGAGGTAATATAGTCCCCAAAACTAACCCAATTTCATTAACACTCTTCAGACTCACCTGTTTAACGAAAATCATTCAATAAAATGGAAAAAAGCGTTGCTTGCTTACAATTATTACCATTTTAACAATATAAACTTTCATACAGATGACCAGACAAGTCAAAAGGACTACACATTACATATACATAAATTCTACCAACAGCTGACTATTGACTGGCAAAAACGGTTATCATGAATAATGATAAATCTTACCCTTTTGGGGCTAAATTTGGACAGTGGGAACACATGTTATCAATCCTGAAATCGTCAGCATCATAAACATATTCATCGTTTTGGTTTCCAATCAAACTGTTTGTCAAAGAGCCACAGGAAATAGCGGCTGCTCTATCAGCAGTTGTACCACCTATAGAACGATCAGCAACATCTTCGTATAGGTAAAGCATATCATTAGCCACTGGATAGCCAATATACTGCAGATGCACCCGTATCTACCAAAGAGATAGTCACAAAATATTAATATCAGATAGCCAACTAAGTGAAATTTAAAACTAAGAACCTATCGTTCGAATCAGCTGCTCAGACCCAGTTTCAGTAGACAAGTACCCTTTATTGAAGAGACAGGCAACTTAAAAAGAAAGATTTCAAATTGACTTAAGAATAACACACATATCTTAATGTTACAGAACAAATCATTTTCAATTACTGCAGTTTTGCAATATTATAAAGCATGATTTCTTTGCTCAGTAAATAAAGACATCCCAGGATGGTGTAATATAAAAGCTGAATAAACTGATTCTAATACTTAATAGTGATAAAAATGTCATTAGACAACATCAAACAGAGGACCAAAATTGAGCAATATATCACATTTGCAACAAGATCTACATTATCTTCTAGGATGTGAGTGAGACAGATTAATCAAAACTAATTTGCCCATTTCCCTACTTGATGAGTTCGTCCAGTAATTGGTTTGCACAAAACAATGCTGTGCGCTCCATTAGTGGTAATCCTTGTGAACTTTGTACACGCAGCCTTCCCCCTCGGATGATCATTACCATCAGTCTTCAGAGGCTGCAGAAATAGGAAATTCCCTCGAGCTTAGCAAATTCTACTTGATTAAAATGTTAGGAGTACCTGATGAAACTCCAATATTACTAAGCAGGGGCAGTTTCAACTAAAAGCAGCACTTTCAGTTTTTACAGCGCTGCTAAATTCTTGAATAATGATGACCAGAAAACATATGATCTTCAAAAAAGAAACCAGGATAGTTTAGAAATGAAATAACAAACCTCAGCAGTGCTCCTTCCTTCTCTAGCATTGTGGTCTATATTGGCATCAACAACTTGCTAGGGAAAAAAAAATAGTAGATGTGAAAAACACATGGTGCAATCATTAATCAGCATAGCATAAAGCCATAAACTTAAGGGCACCAAAAGACATGTTTTTCTTCAAATGGTATACTTCAGTAAGAGGGAACGCCAGTTTGTTTACTACGGAGGATAACTTTAACGTTCATTCTGGTGGTGAAAACAGAAACATGAATAAGATTGATTGCCTGTAAGAGAAGGCAAGATTCTTTGATCAACAAAAACTACGGCAAACTGAGAAGAAAAAAAACTGATGTGTAAAGTGGTAAAATCGCACATGATTTAAGTCAAGGAATCAATTACGGCTTTATTGAATTAGTATTGCGTTGGATGCTTTAATAGGATATGAACATGCATGGCAGGCAGCTTTATGAGTCGCAAACTTAAGCATCCATGGGATCCTCACAGAAACCTCCAAGACCAGGACAAATTTCACTTCTTGTATGCAGTAGCAGAAAATGGTAAAATCGAGAAGAAAAAAAGTTGATGTGTAAAGTGGTAAAATCGCACATGGCTTAAGCCAAGGAATCAATTAGCGCTTTATTGAATTAGTATTGCGTTGGATGCTTTAATAGGACATGAACATGCATGGCAGGCAGCTCTATGAGTCGTGAACTTAAGCATCCGTGGGATCCTCAGAGAAACCTCCAAGACGAGGATAAATTTCACATCTTGTATGCAATAGCAGAAAATGGCAGTACAAAGTTACCAATAACCACATGGGTAAATTATATGATCAATAATTGAAGAACCACAAGTCTGATTCTCTTTTCCATACTCCAGAAGAATATCGTAAACTTAATTCCATAAAACCCATTTTGTATGCATAACTTCATTAACCCGCAGTTGAAATAGGTTAGAGAATTGTATATTAAAGTATAAACTAAATGAGCTATACAAATCATCAAACTAACACAAGTGTCCATACCTCACACTCAGGAAAAACACCAACAACCTTAGCTATATATTGCTTCTGCACCATTCCAGCCTCAATCTGAAAATTATATGATTAAGTCAATTCTTGCAGACAGCCACTCCAGCAAGCTCATATGTTATGGAACATCAATTATGGGGAGATCTAAACTCAGAAGAACAACTAATGTATCAAGATTACCTGTGCTTTTATGTTAGACAAATTAGAAGCAGGCAGTATGGTCAGAGAGATAATTACGGTTCTAGAGTTCATGAATCCGGGAAAACGGAAGTTGTTGTCATTTCAAATTGCTGTACATAAGTATCATCACCAATAAAAAAACAATAATTAAGTAAAAAAAACTTTGTTTAGTGAATCTGTGGAATTATATTTGGTGCATGTCAATTTGAGTTTTCTGCGTACATGGGAAATCAGCTTCTAAAAAGTATTCCAAATTTTAATCTTTTTTCCCAAAGTCAAACACATAAAATACCTGAAATCCTGGTGAAAATGCTGTCCCAAAATGGGCTAATAAATGAAGTCTATACTATCAGCAAAAAAAAAAGAAAAGAAATTGTCTTTTCCAAGATGTCTATGGAACTAAAAAT
>JBBYHH010000004.1:143087-157425 GCA_038382905.1 Daphne laureola | reverse complement strand
TAAATTGTTTGGAACAATGACAAAAGCTTTACAGTAATTTTTATATGAAATAAAGAAGTTTGGGAGTGAGGAAAGCGAAAACCTGGCATACGTAATAGGTTCAGTTCAGTGAAATTGAAAAAAGAGTTTGAAATTTTTTAGAAATACGTATTTTAATTGATGAATAAAATATAGATGAGTAATAAAATTTTAAAAAAAATATTAATATTTTTTAAAAAAATGATAGATTTAAATTATTAAATATATTAAAAATGAAAAAAATAGATTTTTTTTCATTTGTTGTTGTTGAGAAATTTGGGTGTTGAAGGCGTATGCAACTCAATCTTGGGTGTGGCTACTAGATTTTCTCTTCTCACCTCTCAATTCAATTCATTCCTCTTTCTTTTCTTCTCCTATTTTGTTTTTAATACTATTTAATTTACAATTTATTTTTTGAATACTTTAATATATAAATTTAAATACAACTTATAAATTAATGCGTATAATTTTTAAATAATTTTTTAATGAAATCTTTCTAATACTACTATTATGAAAAAGAAAACAAGAGAAGAGTAGTACTCGATTTTGTAGAAGAAAAAGTGAGTAATCTCTCTTTTTGGTTTTGTTTTTTTGCGGGCGTCACGAATCCCAAAGGAGATGTCTGTTGCTGGTGGTAGCAGGCAGGCAACGTAGGTATGCTGCCAATGCCCCTCATTGCTGTTCTTTTCTGTGCTCCTCGGAGCCACCCTGCCCTGCCTCAACCTTTGCATTGCTCTCTGGGTCCTCACCTTTTGCTTTATTACAAATCCCCACCCCCCACTTTTTCAATTTCCATCACCAAATCCTAATCCTCCCTCGGTTGTTAGTCTTTTTGGCCCTCCCTCATCACCCAACCACATTTTATTTATTATTGCCTAAACAATTCATTTCCCAACTTCCCCTTTTTCAGGCCACATAAAAAAAAAAACTAATTTTAGAATTTGTGACAAGTCATGATTCATAAAAAACTCATCTTTTATTTCCCAAGTCCGCATTTTTTAGGTTGCTGCTGGGCAAAAAAAAGCATTAGAAAAAAACCAACGACCAATAATAGAAAAACACTTACATTTACTAGTATTGTGGAAAAAAACGATAGAAGAACAAGGCATCACTATCAAACAATTTCACAACAATTTTTCCTTGATGGAAGGACAGCGACCCTTTGTTTTGAAAGGGTTTAATGTTCTTTCATTTTCAGGGTTGATGATGATGATCAGTCCTGGATGGATGGAATGTGAATATTTGCTGCCTGCCACCCACATACATACATACATACATGTCTTTCTTTCCTTGGCGATTTATGTGATTGGCCGATGAAATATTGAACATTTATTTCTCTCATTATTAATCCTCACTGTCTAGTCAACGGACACGACAATGCAAAGTTTAAAACTTTTCGACGGGAAAACCAAAAATATTTAATCTTTGTATTACAACCCCTATGCTTTTCCACAGCTCCCTCTCTCAACATAATTTGTTCTTACCTTTCACATATTACAAATTACAAGTCACAAACTTTACCTCGCCGTTTATCTCTATGGACACAAAAATGTTGCTTTTCCCACCCTCAATTCTCATTGACTATTACCTTTTATCTTCTTCTTTTAAATTTACCGGTTTTAACATCTAAAGTAAAATGGGTAAATGCCCTAATCAAGAATTGAACCGTAATAAAGAGGTAGGGTTATGAGACTAATCCAGTACAAACCTTGAGGGGGAAATCACAAATACACCAAAAGTATATAACCTAGATGCAAAATCAAAGTATCAGTTAGAGGAAAAAGACAAACTGTAGTGAGATGGGCAGCTAATGGTGCGCCTCTCGTATTCAAATTTTTTGATGTAGTATTTAATAAATAAAACCGGAAAGAAACAAAAATAAAATAGATTATTCAATAAAATATTAGCAATAAAAAACCAAACATTTTAACTTGACTGCCAAATTACAGGAATAAATCATTATCAGAGTAGAGAGAGAGAGAGAGAGTGAAGGTAGTTTTTGTCCAAGTTGAAGTTAAAAACACAACACAAGATTGTGTTGTATTATATGGTGGACCTTGTAAGGCAGAGGGGTTGTGTCTGTGTGTCCTGTGATGTGAGAGGATGAGATGAGAGGGACAGCAAAAATGGCGATGAAAATGGAGGTTTAAGAGAGGATTTTAGGTCCACCAACTGGTGGTTAAAGATAGAGCTCCTTAACCAAACATATCCATCCTCCTCACCAGCTGGAACACCCAGCCAAGAAGGTGAAGGAAGAAGCCCCAAAAGGTGAAATTTCGATCAATATCACACCAAGCAACGACTGTGACCACTACTCTCTACTGGGTTTCAATTCAAGCAACACCCTTCAAAAAGCAACATACTAGTGTATGATAAAGCTACCTGCTTTGGTTTTGGTTTTGGTTTTGGTTTTGGTTTTGGTTTTTACCTTCTCTTCCTCCGGATCCTTTGAACAGACTT
The DNA here is from genome assembly GCA_038382905.1 of Daphne laureola. NCBI lineage: Eukaryota > Viridiplantae > Streptophyta > Magnoliopsida > Malvales > Thymelaeaceae > Daphne > Daphne laureola. The sequence continues at coordinate 154,947 of JBBYHH010000004.1, read as the reverse complement.
TTCTGTTTCCGAGTCTCTTCTTTATTTCCTGTGGAATACTACGTCGTCGTCTGCGTGTGAATCTATCTCTCACGTGGGGTTGGGAGAAATGATGGGCATTGAGGAGGGGAAAAGAGAAAGTTGATGCACTTCATTTCATTCCGCCTTTGAATTATTGTTATCACTTCCTTCTCCTTTATCCGAAAACAAAAACAAGTTTAATCTTACTGCAACCACTGGATTGGATTGGATTGGTTTCTCTTCTTCTTGGGATTGTGAAGAGTTTGGTTTTCAAGGATTTTTGTATTCCCAGATCGGGCCGTCTCTTTGAGATTTCCTGTTCCCCGCAACACCCACAGCTGCTCCGGTTTCCAGGTATCTATTTTTTTATTCCTCAACTTTTAACTTGCTCTTTAATTCCTCATATTTTAACCAAGGAGCTCCAGAATTCTCTCCCTCCCACAAAACTTTTCTGTTTTACTATGTCTCTTTGTCTCTCCCTCTCTCTCTCTCTACATACCTGGAGAAGATGATGATCATGAGATAGTAGTATTTTATTGGGACTTGAAGATTTTGCCTTGTCTTATCTTTTGCTAATTCTTTTGTTCTCTTCTTCTTCTTCTTCTTCTTCTTCTTTTTCTACTTCTTCTTGGGAGCCTCTGCTCTCTAGTTTATTCCCTTATCCAAAGTCAGACTTAGAACCCTAAAAGTTTAAATTTTGGAGAGGTGGCTGCTGCGTACAGAAGTTGCCACCTGGATAATTGTTATCTGTGTCGTATTATGTTAATCCATGTATCATTGTCTGGCTCAAGGGTTAGGTGAGCTAAGCTGTGTCCATCAGTTGTCTGACTCAATTTTGATGACATCCTTCCTAGCAGGCCTGAAATTTGTTAATAATACAAGCGTCTTCCATTGGCAATTCAAAGCATCATATATATGGTTCTATATACAATCTGAATTCATTTGAGTTGAGGTCCATCAAGTTTGGATCTTGGAGACAAGTATGGCCACTTATTACACTAGTTCCAATAATCAGAGGGACACTGCTCCAATGATTTACTTGAGGGAACCCTTGTCTGGTTCATACCCAGAAGCACCAGTTCTCTCCGGCAATACCATGATGTATATCAATCCGGGGCCCTACTCGGATGCATTTGCTGCAAATTCTCAGCCACAAACCAATTGTATGGAAATTCAGTCTGTTGAAGCTTCTGACTCAAATCCACAGCAGCATGAAATATTTTCAAATCTCAGCGGCTCACGAGTTGGGGATGATGATTTCAGTTCTTGGAGAGATGGAAGAAGTGAGATGCTGTTTATGCATCCTGTGGGGAGTCCATCCCGTGTTATTCATCCGGGCCACAACTTGCAAGGTCAGGGACTGTCCCTTAGCCTTAGTACACACATTCCCTCTGCAATTCAAATGGCTTCATTCCAGTACAGAAACCCAAACATGGGTTTTACTTCATTTTTAAGTCCTAATGCATCGTTAGCGGCTGAGGGTGGCAGCAGGAATGGCTCTTATAGAGATGAACAGTCGAGAAACCTTGAATGTTTGCAGCAGCCTGGTTTTCATGGTGTCAATGTTGGAAACCAAGATTCAAATAGAGGGGATTTATCTGCATGCGGCCTACCTGGTATTGCAAGAACCATCCCGAATTCTAAGTATCTCAAGGCAGCTCAACAACTTCTCGATGAAGTTGTCAATGTTCGGAAGGCTTTGAAGCAGCCAGGTGAAGGGAAAAACCAGAGTGCAGCTGACACTCAAATGAAAGCTTCCAGAGAGTGTGATGAAGCATCAAAGAACATGCCCTCAAACAATCAAGAATCTACCTCCAATTCCAATAGAGAGCTTTCACATGCAGAAAGACAAGAATTACAGAGCAAATTAACAAAGCTGTTATCCATGCTGGATGAGGTAAGAGCAAAGTAACCCACTGCTCTTCCCCAGTCTCTTCCTGAATTGTAGTTGCCTTGTTTCTCTACCTTCATTGCAGCATCTCTAGTTTAAATTTCTGCAATGCTTGGTAATAAGGATGAAAAGCTTCACTAATGCTTCACATTAATTCTAGGAAGGTGTGTCCTCAAAAGCAAGCATTAGATTGAGTTCTTTCGTCTCTTCCTCCATGTTGATCCTCCCAACCAAGAATGCATAAATTGTTTTTAGGAAAACATGAACTCGGGTGTGATTTGTGATGTTGTATGTCTGTTTAGATTAATATTCAGATTTGCCTTATCGAATTTCTTTTAATAAAATATATCTGTATAGCTTGGTTTTAAGTGTGGAAAACTTTGTTTTCTAAATTTTGGAAAACTCACGTGTTAAAGTGTATTTTGTTTTGAATGTTTCTACCTTAAGACATGCCTTTTTTAAAGTTTAGAAAACAAGGGTTTCTGAACTATGCACTTCAACCCTATTTCAGATAATACTACCTGCACTTCCTTATTTCTTCCCAGTTATTTGGGTTTTAATTGTTTTCATGTTGATGCTATAACTGTCATCTAGGATTATTCCCATGTCTCACAAGGAAGAAAACTTCTCATTTTGAGAAAACCTAATTATTTGTTCATGGTGATTGAGGTTTGTGGTTGTTACTTGAAGGGTCAAGGTGCAGCTACCCGCTGCTCCCTTGGCCTCCCTTCTCATGCACCCCCAAAAGAAGATAATGCTAATAATGATTTGCCACAGCACAAGTTTATGTGTGTTTCCTTTCTAGTCCTGTATTTGTGCATGACACTAGTATGATGGTACCTGGTGCTTTATGGATAATGGGTAAAGTTGGAAAATCATTGGCAAATATGTGTTGTTGCAGTTTATTCACCATGCTTGTCATCTATGTATGTGTATGAGCTTCACAACCTTAAATTGGAAACTGTTCAAATTTTGAAGTCCATCATAATTAAATCATTTGTTTATAAACATAATGAATTCTAGTTTTGTATTGGTTATTGGCAACATTACAGGTTGATAGAAGGTATAAACAGTATTATCATCAGATGCAGATAGTGGTGTCATCATTTGATGTGATAGCAGGACCGGGAGCAGCCAAACCATACACAGCACTGGCATTACAAACAATCTCCCGCCATTTCCGATGCTTGCGTGATGCTATCAATGGTCAAATTGAGGCAACTCGTAAGAATCTCGGAGAGCATGATTCTTTCGACAATGGTAAAGGGGTAGGAATCACACGGTTGCGTTATGTTGATCAGCAGCTGAGGCAACAAAAAGCTCTTCAACAGCTTGGTATGATGCAGCAAAATGCGTGGAGGCCACAAAGAGGATTGCCTGAAAGCTCTGTTTCGATACTTCGTGCTTGGCTGTTTGAGCATTTTCTTCACCCGTAAGTTCTTTAACGTAATGTTCTTTTTCTACCATAGTTTTTTTTTTTTTTCATGGCATGAAGAATCTTCAAGAACTTAATAATTAAATACATTGTTTTCAGATATCCGAAGGATTCTGATAAGATCATGCTGGCAAGACAAACTGGCTTAACCAGAAGTCAGGTAATCATACTACTATTTCAACAAAATTGGTCCTCTTCAAGTGATGCTACAGATGAACATGACAGAATCCTAGTCACAATTCTCTCTTTATTGATGGACCATAGAGCACTATTTGCAAATTAGCGTTCCTTCCTTTTCATTTCAAGCCACTTTGCAATTTGGTTTCCAAATGTTGATCAGCATGTGGTCGTATTTTCAGAAGAAACTTCTCTACCGCTTGCTGTTGTTTGGTCTGACAAGGCATCTTTCTCTTGCTTAGGTCTCGAACTGGTTTATCAATGCGCGGGTGCGTCTCTGGAAGCCTATGGTGGAGGAGATGTACAAGGAAGAGTTTACTGAGATGGATTCCAATTCATCCTCTGAGAACAATGCAACCAAAGGAACAAGAGGTGATGGAAAGAGCTGTGATGACAGGGTTGAGGACCTGCAACAAAGCGGGAGTTCAATTGCCACAGAGAGATGCAGTAGCGGGCAATGGCTAGAATCCAAATCCACCAATATGGCAGATGTCGAAATGGGAGGGCCAAACATCGGCTCGAGTTTCCATAACAACCTGCATGGGGAGAGTGAAAGTGAATATGGACTATTGCAGCAGAGGCAGCGGCAAGGCGATGAGACTAGTAACTTACCTGGTGTGTTTGCGCAGTCTAGCGATAAGTTCATGGCTGTGGCAGCTGCTGCTTACCAAATGTCGGAATTGGGGAGGTTTGGGAGCGGAAGCAACGTCTCTCTCACTCTGGGACTGCAGCATTGTGAGGGTGCTACACTTGCCATGTCAAGAGGAAGCCATGACAACAGTTTGTTTGGCATGAGCATGAGAGGGGATGGTGATGATGATATGTACCATCACCACCACCAACACCACCACCACCACCACACATCAGCAACATCCACTGTAGTAGGAGATGAGACGGCCGCTGAGTTTGAATGCATAAATCCTGGAAGTCGGCAGCAGCAGAGATTTGGTTCTCACTTGCTACATGATTTTGTCTCCTGAAGAAGATTGAATCAGCTCAGCTCCATATTATGATGATTATTATTTCAGGGAGAGAAGAAAGCAATTTAACTTTTGGAATCAAATTTGAGTTGCAGCCTCTTCTTCCTCTCTAAAGAAGCACTGTTGTACTATAGCAAGAAAATGATTGGAATATTTGTAGAAATACATCACATAATTCTTGGTTGGTTATGTGAAGTAAAGGAAGGAAAATTGTAAATTAGGGTTCAGCCGTCAGTACCCCTTTTGAAATAAAGATGGGTAAATGGCTTCTCATGTATTGTATTGTATTGTATTGTATTGTATTGATACTACCTCAATGGCAACAGCTCGGATTCTTTGCAACAAAGATTTTAAGTTGAGAGCCTGCCAGAAGCGATAATCATTTCAATGCACTTCACAATGAATACAATAGCTGGAATGTAATGTAATGCAATTTTAGTACTGTAAACAACTAGTACTAGTATTTAGTTCTCATGAAAGCAGTGAGGCAACGGGTTGTTGAAAGGAAAAGGAAAAGGCTTCCAAATAGGAGTAGTTGAATTGCAGCAGAGAGTGAAGTGAACTGAGCTGCTTCATTTCCATTTCCATTTCCACTATTTCCAGTCCACACTATAACCCACCTTCCTGCCGGAGTATATAAAATTAGAATTCAGATTCCAGCTGGGAAAGACTAGAGATTCCACTTAAAAGGGTCCGAATCTAAACGATAGAGGATCTGCATGAGCTAAGTACTAATTAAAGAAAGGACAGTCAGTTACTCACATCTTTTCAGGTCACTATCAGAAGAAGACGCTGCTACATATACCAACTTCAATACCAAACATCACATCCACATCTACATCAAACTTGGTTTGTCATCCCTAAATTATGAAAGCAAATCTCAATGGGGCAAAACAAAACAAAAAGGACAGTAAGTGAGAGAGAAGCCAAAACCTAACAACACCCTAACCTACATGTCATTGTCTCTCTTCCTGCTTTCTTCTGGGCACTTTCAGTTCAGATAACCAACTAACTTGACAAGAGGAGAAAATATCAGTTTCAGGAATCATATGAAAAAAATCATACCAGCTAGAGGAAACCAAAAGAAGTAAGACGAAACAAACAGATGAAAAAAAAACTATACAAGGCAAAAGGGGAAAAAGAACATCAAGACAGCAAGGAGAAGAAAAGAAACAGAAAAAGGCAAAGTCAACAAAGAAGTGGGGGAAAAAATGAAAAATGTCAAGATCCTAATTTCCTTTCACTATGGTAATATACCAAAGAACAGGGAGTAGTACGTATTGTTAAATTCCTGTATTAGTGCAGGCAACTATACAAAACCTTGAACAGATAACTAAAACGAAGGTAATCTGATCACTGCTTTACAAAGCCTCCGCCCTGCTCAAGTGGGTAAAGAAAGTCAGATCAGATCCAACCAACAGGGAGGGATCACCACTCCTACACATTCACTTCAGAAGCTAAGGAGACATTACTTCAGCCCCCAGCCAGGCCTGGCCTTTCACTGCTACCTGAGAGACCAGAAACAGCTAAATCAGTAAGCTCAAAATTAAGAGGCCAAATACAATTATACGCTGAATATTAAATGAGATACGAGAACTGACCTCCTGTACAAGGCTTTAACATCTTCCCTTAATCCAGGCTTTTCCAGAAAATGATCATCACACTCATCCAGATCGATTTTCTCCACTTGAAAATCTTGGAAACCGTAACACTGATTCCACTCGAACCACATTTTTGCAATCAGTTCCTTCTGGAAACATGTTTCATGGTCTTCCTCTTCAGGTGACTCCGCAGCAATCAATCTGTAGGCATAGACTTTCCTTTTCTGGCCAGGCCGAAAAGCACGACCTATAGCTTGTCGAGTCACAGAAGGATTAAGAGGCACATCTAGAATAATAATTCTAGAAGCACCAACCAAAGAAATTCCCTCTCCACAAGCCCTGATCGACCCAAATAATAACTTCGCTTCAGGGGAAGTGTTGAAGCGCTCCATGGAAAACTCCCTGTGATCAGAACTCGACTCACCAGTTATTGTGAAAACTTCATTTCCTGGACGCCAGCACTTAACTTTCACTGCAAGTCTCTCCAGAAATTTCAGAGGGTTCAGGTACTGACTGAACACCAATAGCTTCTCACCAGCAGACTCGCACAAATTCAGCATATGCAAGAAGAACTTTGCTTTGACACCATCTTGTATGCTGCTTCTATTTAACAGCTCATCCATCATGCCATCTGTCATGACAGAATTCTCTGGAATGGTGTTCAGTTCTGGATGGAGGTAAACAGCACTGCCAACAGAAGCGATCTTAAACTTTCTGCGGAACTTCTTTGTCAACAATTTCTGAGCTGTCTTCTGTCTGGGAGTTAGATTAAGTACGACGGTGAAGTCAACCAGCCCAGGAAGTTCATCCAAAAAATCTCCTTTGTAGTAATGAAGCACCTTGCTGGTCATCTCACGAAGGTCGTGAATGACAGAAGCCTTTCTATCAAAACTTTCGTCATCCTGCAGTGTATTCTCCACCAGATCATAGAATGCCGCTTCTCCACTGGTCCGCTTCTTTCCAGCAGATATCTTCACTTTACTCATTATCCTTTTCATAAGTGCTTTGGATGTATCAGTCCTCAGAAACTTTGGCCTCACCAGGTTCAGTATATTAAATACTTCCTTCACATGATTCTGATACAATGTTCCAGAAAGCACAACCTTCCTGGGGGTCTGAATTTTAGCAAGGGATTGGAGCACATCAGTTTCCTCATTCCTTGGGGTATGCCCTTCATCCAATATCAGAATTGAAGGTGCCTTCAGCAGTATCTCCTGGCAAGCTGTCGCTGTCTTGCTTTCGCCACTGTCACAGATAATTGTTGAGAACTGCTTGTACCCAAGAAACAGGATGCTCTTTTGCTCCACCCATTTCTTCAGAACTTCTAGCTGTTGAGATCTGTTGTCTGCTTTTACACTGTAAAAATCATACAGTGGAATGTCCTCTACTTGCCAAATCTGAAATTCCCTTTTCCAAGTTGGCAGTATACCTTTGGGCAGCACAACTAGAGGTTTCGCCTGTGGATATTTGGCTAGAAAGCTCTGTATGAAGCTGATGATCATGAAAGTTTTCCCCGATCCAGGTGCATGAGCCAAGATGCAACCACCAGGATTATCAATCACCAAGTTGCTGCAGAGAAAGTTAAAACCCTCCACCTGATGAGGCTTCATCTGCTTTGTGTGCCTTGGATGAGCAGATATCTCAGTTACCATAAATTCATCTTCTGAAAGTTTAACTCCACTTTCGATTAATTCTCTATCTTTGGCATTTCTTGGTTCATACGCAGATGTACGTGTAGACCTTTTGACCTGTAAATAGAAACAAACAATGATGAGCAACTACTTCCAAAAAATAACAGGAACTTTATCTACGTCTGTACCATGCAAAGATATTGTAGGTGAAAGCATCAGAAATTACATAAAAAATCATCCATTACTTTAAACACAGTAAACAAGCGACTTGCAAATCATGCTAAGAAGCAAGAAAACTTCAGCAAACAAAAAAAACTGTATCAATAAAAGAGAAAATGCAACTACCAGAAAATAACCAAAAAAAACAAAAAAGACATGAAAAAGATGCAAAGAAGGGAAAAGAACTGTAGTACAAAAAAACAGTTAAACTTAGTAGAGTTGTTAGAAAAAATAAAAAACAGGGACTTTATCTACATTTGTACCATGCAAAGATATTGTTGGAGTAAGCATCAAACATTAACTCAAATACCACCCACTTCTTTACAAAAAATAAACAAAAAACTTGAAAATCAGCTAGGGAAAATAACTGTATCAATTTATGAGAAAAATGCAACTATCAGAAAATACAGAAAAAAAGGGAATAAGATGCAAAGAAACCAAAAAAATTATAGCTGCTGGACACAATTTAAATGTTTGGTATAAGCATCACCAAAATCACTCAACTACACTAGCTTTCTTTGTCCTCTTACACATGAATGCTCACTGTTAACTACTTCAACAATAAGCCAAGAAATAATCAACTTCAAATTCGTAGTCTACAAAAATTATTTGGCATATGCAACAACATCCAAAAAAGCAGGAACTTTATCTACGTCTGTACCATGCAAAGATATTGTTGCTGGAAGCCTGGAAGCATCACACATTAACTCAAATATCACCCATTACTTTTAAACATGGTAAACAAAAGACTAGCAAATCATGGTAAGAAACAAAGAAACTTAAAACAAAAAGAGCAGTATCAAATTATGAGAAAATGCATCAGAAAATACAAAGAAACAAAAGAAGAGAATTAGATGCAAAGAAGGAAAACGAACTGTTGTATTAGTTATTACACAAGTTGAATGTTGGGTATAAGCATCACCAGAATCACTCAACTACACTAGCTTTCTTAGTCCTCTTACACATGGATGCTCACTGTTAACTACTTCAACAATAAGCCAAGAAATTATCAACTTCAAATTCTTAGTCTGCCCCTAGAGTTTTCTATTGGCACAGAATTTATGAACGCTTACTGCCCATCATATAAAAGAACGAAGAGGTGAGTTACTCTTTATGTACCAAATTTATTGCACATGTGGTTAATGCGTACATGCAGATTCCAAAACGAAATTACGTTATAAATTAACAGTAAATTTTTCCAAAAGTCAAACAATTCAAGATATTTGAGGCGGAGGTAGTGTATGAAGCAACACATGTCTGTTAACCGGTGCTCCATACATGTCTGTTGTGTCAGGACGTGGCTTATGTGTATATTAGTGACATAACATACGAAGTGATGCTAGCACCAAACTGAGATCCAAATGCAACATGCTCTGTATATTTACTGAAAATACCTTGTTGTATTGGTAATCGATTATAGTTTCAATTCCTCGCTGAATGACCCCACAAATGCGGCAAACGTAACCAATATCATCCTTCAACACAAAAGAATGTTCACAGTCATCATCCTCTTCCATGTGTTCATCAGATGACTGGCTCGCTGGAACATCCTATAAGACATGATAAGCCACAATGGATATCAAACATCAACAGACACGAAGGATGTGTAATACCAGAAACAATAATCCAACCAGCCACCAAGTGAGCCTCTGATAAATGCCCCTTGAAAAGGTGAACCCAACCTTAATTTAGTTCAATAATTTTTCCTTTTTTAATCAACAAGCAAAATCAACAGACATCATTTACTCGGAAAATAACATAAATAAAAATACCATATCACAATCAAGAGATTTTGCCAAATCCTGCCAAAGATCTGCCAAACCATCATCTCCAGCCTCTGTATCATCATCAGAATGATCCTGAACTCCTAAATAAACACCTTTGCTCTTCTCAACATCCACATCTCTGCTGTCAGTATCAGTCTTCTCTATTTCAGATTCTTTGCTTGCTTTGGCGGGAGCGACCATTTCTTCTTTGTACAACCTTTTGTTTGAGAAGTCTCTAAGCTGAAGGTGGAGACAAAAAACAGAGCACATTAAAACAATAGATCATGATTTTAAGAATCAAAGTGCAGCACTTACACTTCAAGTTAATCTAAGTGTTCTATTCATGCTCTCAAAAGACAGGTTAAAATGCACATAAAGAATAATTACCACTACGTCCTTCACTGGAACAAGGCCAGTGGGCTTCCCTAAGATGACTTCCTCAAACATTTGCTTAGGATTTGTCTCTTCATCATCTGAGTCAGGAATAACAACAGGTTCTGTTGTTTTCTTTAAGTCACTGCCCACAGAGTCATCCTCCAAATCAATCACATCAGTAACTCGAACAACCTGTTGATCTGTCAAAGATGGGACCACTTTGACCGGTTTCTTCTGTCCATTCGTTGAGATACTTGAAAGGGAAGGATGCATTTCAAAAAATGTATTCACCATTTCTGCCCTCCTAGAAATAAGGTCTTCTATTTCCTTGGTTACACTTCCGTACTTACCACCATTGAAGGTCTCAAGCATGTTAGCGACTGCAAATGGATCTGAATAATCAATGACATCTGGGGAGACCTTTTCTTTATTTCTTTTGGATCCATTTGATGTGGTTGTAGAGAAGGTTGTAGCGCCACAATCTTTTGAGTCGCAGGATAATTTAACTCTTTTGTAACCACTGCGAAAGAACTCAGCTGCAACAATAAACAGCCCTTGTTAGCCACAGACAAGTTCAATTATACATACAATAACATATAGCGTACCTTAATAACAAAATAGGCGCATTTAAAAGCATTGTGATCACAAAGGTGCTAGAGAATTGGCATAAACCGCAAAACATTCAAATGCTAATATGCTATTCTTTGTTACTTAATGGAATTTGACAGGTGGTTCTGTAATCAATGTTACCTGTAAGGCTAATACTCCTAAACTCGAATTTACAGTACAAACATAAGCTAAAGAACGACAAGTACGAAGAAGATATCCGTAAACATCCATAAAGTTATCGCAAAAGGAAACGAGACTGGAGTTAAAGCATATTCGCAATTCCGTAGAGAGACGGACAAGTAAGCAAATTTAAATCAAACTACACTATGACGTAAGTAATCGCGTACCGTTTGGGGTCGCCAAAATTCTGGGTGAAACCATCGACGGGGGCTCCATCGACCACCGAACTTTACCAAGGGGAGACAACTGACGCTTCTCTACAGGACAAAAGAGGGAATTGCGGACAAAGTCAAACCCTAGAGTGCGACAATAACTATAGAAACGAGAAATGGAGGTCGAAATAAGAAAACCTACATTGACGGCGGAGGCCAGCAGTGAGAAACGACGGCGATTTTTCCAGTCCTCCCTCCCGCCGGAAAAGCAGACGGGGAGATTGACGATCAAGCTTCAGTCGAACAGTGTGCACTGGTCACGGCGTCACGCAGAAGAGAGAGCTGAAAGCTGAAACGGCAGACAGACAGAATTGGTTACGTGCTTCGCGCACACTCGCAACAACTTGTCTACGTCAGCCAGCACAGTAGATTATCCAAAATAGAAACCTCTACCATGGAGGCATCTTCATTGTAAAAGCGACAAGACAATCCCTGGTATGAGTAGGGGTGTAAAACGAATCGAGTCATTCCCGAGTCAATTCGAGCTCGAGCTCGAATCACACTTGTTAAGACGATCCCTAACATAATAATAATTCACAAAGGTACGATGAATGTACCTTACACCATATCGGACTTCTAGTTTGGGGGTCCCGGTAGTCGGTTCTCCTGTGTCCTCGGTACTCAGTTCTTCTGAGTACTCGGTTCTCGGTTCTCCTCAGTATTCGATTCTCGGTTCTCCTGTTCTATCCTGGATCCTGGTGGAAAGCCACAAATCCGTCAGTTGTCGGGAATACTAGTTGTCGGGTTTAGAGCTTTTAATGTTACTTGTCCTTGAAGGGAGAGG
>JBBYHH010000004.1:110613-123216 GCA_038382905.1 Daphne laureola | reverse complement strand
CGTTTCATTTTAGGGATAAATTTGTCACTACTGAGCCAACGGTACAACATGCAATGACAAAATCGTTAACTCGGAAGGAAAAAATCATCCCCAACATTTGTCGGCCCTCCATGAGACCAACATAAGTCTTTTTTCCGCTCAACTATTGTCAGAACACCATCATCACAACAAACTCATGACAGAAAACACGGCTTTACTGGCCTCGATTCAGCTGACCCGCGCTCTAATCCGCCGCATCCAAGCCACTGATATATTCCCCGATCTTTGGCATCATTCGTGACTGTCTCCACCTTCAACAATCTCTGATCGCTCATGACACGACGTCCGATGACAAACTTACCATTTTGAAGAAATGTTAATGGTAAAATCACTCTTTCAAAAAGTATTTGGCCTTTTATAATTTAGGGTAATTATAAAAAAAAACCCTGAGGTTATGCATATTCTTCACTTTGCCTCCTGCATTTTCAAAATCCTCGAAAAACCCCCCTGAGGTTTGCTAAAATATACAAAACCCCCCAAATGCTAACTTCCATTAAAAACTCTGTTAGATTTTTAGGTGTAATTACAAAAATAGACCCTAAATATTTTTGATCGTAACTAATATACCCTAATTGTTTTAAACTATACAAATTAACCCTAAGTAGTTTTAAAATTTACAAATCACCCTCCTAACCCAACACCATCCGTACCATCCGTTCCTCCCTCTTCTGTGATATGCAGATCAACAAACTCACCCAATCATCCACTAACCTCCATCCACCGATGCTCCCTTCCTCGAACAGACAAAAAAAGGAAGACCAGGATCGAGACTTGTAGGTTCGCAAGTATAAAGCTAGTTCACCACCGTTCCGGTGATTTGGGCGCAGATCCGATGTCAGGGAAGGGTGTAGGCGGCGGCAGAGCGGCCGATGGAACAACCTCGAGTTGATGAGACGAGTGGCTGCTGGTCTTCGTGAGTCATCTGGTCCGAGGTAGGTCGCGTACCGAGATGCGTCAGTGAAAGCTGGGATCGATCGAGGGGAGCTCGCTGGCAATCGAGGAGGGTGATTCTGGTAGTGCTGCAGCGAAACGGATTCTCGGATGCTTGGATTGATCTCGGTCGCGTCTCAGCTCGCTTGGTGGTTTGTTTCGAGTCTGAAGCTTCCAGTGGCTTTTAGACGCAACGGGTGGTTGGGCTGCGATTTTGTTGAAGCCGACGTCCTTTGACACGAAAAAGGGCTGGTGAAGATACTGGAAGGTGGCGATTTGAGGCGGCTCGGGTAAACCACAATGGGAAGCAGAAGTGCAGAACCCTTGTTCTTATTTTTGCAATTTTTTGATCATTTTCCATGATTTTCCCCTCCATAGGATTTTTCTTTCCCCTATTTTTTCTGGTTTTTTCTTCAGATCCCCTTTTGATTTTTTCTACGATTCTTGCTCCCCCTTTGTGATCGATTTTTTTCTCCTCTTTGCAAAGCTGTTGAGCCAGGTCTTTATGGGTATCATGGGCTGGGGTTGAAGATGGAAAGATTACAGACAAGGATTTGGCATTAAACCAGAGGAGAAGGGAGGAGGAGGAGCAAGAGGATCTCTTTTCAGTTTCGGGTTTGGATGATGAGATGGATGATATTGGGGATTTGGATGGTGTTTTGAATGAGCTTGTGGTATGAAGAACATAATTTGGTGGGGTAAGAATTTCAGCCTTTTCTGAAGGAGAGGATGATGTTGATGTTGATGATGATGAAGAATGGGATGATGAGGAAGATTAGTGGGTGGGCTGGGTGAGTTTGCTGATCTGCATCACAGAAGAGGGAGGAATGAATGGTGTTGGGTGGGGAGGGTGAGTTTGTAAATTTTGAAACTATTTAGGGTTAATTTATATAGTTTAAGACAAGTAGGGTATATTGGTTAGGGTTAGAAATATTTAGGGTCCATTTTTTATAATTACACCTAAAAAGCTAACAAAGTTTTTAACGGGAGGTTTTTGTATATTTTAGCAAACCTTGAAGGTTTGTTTCAAGGCTTTTGAAAATACGGGGTAAAGTGAAGAATATGACTAACCTCAGGGTTTGCTTTGATAATTACCCTATAATTTAAACTCTTTCAAGAGCGCGGGTCCCGCCCTCCGACATCTGCACGGCTCTCAATTAAAAACCAACAAACCTCTCCCTCCTACCCAACCACCGACTTCACTCCCTCTGCCATACGTCTCGTGACTCCGGCGATCCGGCCATGGACGACAGCGACGAATGGGTTATCGTCCGGCGACCCGCCGAGAAGGACATCTGGAGCCCCTCCGCCACCAACCTCGCCGGCAGCTCCAAGCCTCTCAAACTCGCCTTCACTGGCCCTGCCAAGTTCTGGACCGACGCCATTCCCATCGGCAACGGCCGCCTCGGCGCCATGGTCTGGGGCGGCGTCGCCTCCGAGCTCATTCAGCTCAACGGTATCTCGAAATGCCTTTTTCTATTCTCTTGGAACGTGCGAGTTACTTTTGAAGTTGCAGCAGGATTTGATTTGATTTTTTATTTTGATTTTGTTCTCTTTCCCTTTTTGGTTTCTCAGAGGACACTCTTTGGACTGGGTCGCCGGGTAACTACACTGATCCAAATGCTCCCGCGGCGCTCTCCGAGGTGAGGAAGCTTGTCGACACCGGAGCTTATGCGGCGGCCACCAAAGCTGCCGTTAAATTGTCCGGTGCTCCTTCTGAAGTAAGATTTTCCGTACAACGTTTTGTGTAAACAAGTTACTGATGTCTATATTCAAACCAGTGTCCAGTTTCCTTAGTGACATTATGTTTAATCCATCAATAATCTACGAACTCCAAGTTAGAACTGAACCAATTTTTTTCCATACGGTTAGCTGATCTTTTTTGTCCTGGAAAAGATTATGGGATGGTGTGAGTCGTGTGACATCTAGGACAAATCGTCTGAACCTCATTTAGTATCATGTGATTTTTCATTGGATCAACCAAAGGTTATCAGCCAAATCCATCCACGACCTTATCTTCTTCCTCTATGTGACACATTTATTTTCTGAGAGTAGCGGAGGGCTCTTTTGTTCATAATTTTGTGGCTTCTGGTTGTGATATCATGGACTATGCTTGGGGCTGCTCTTTAATCTAAGCTTCACATTGGCCTTCTGTAACTATTAGTTTATTTAGCCTTTTGATTACCTGTTGAACCGCTCATCAACAGACATTGTAGCTCCATGGGACCATAGGTCCTGTACACTTTGAGCTTCCATATTGACTAGTCAGTTGTTGCTGTGTTTGACACTTTTGATATCTGGTGTGAACTTGAAACTTGTAAGTGTATTCTAATGAAATCTGATGATGTCGAAGGTTTACCAACTTTTGGGAGATATAAATTTGGAATTTGGTGATTCCCATCTTAAATATGCGGAGGACACCTATCGTAGAGAACTGGATCTGGAAACTGCTACAGAAAAGGTGATATATTCTGTAGGCGATGTCCAGTATACAAGGGAGCATTTTGCTTCTTATCCGGATCAGGTGATGGTGATGAAAATTTCTGCCAGCAAACCTGGATCTTTGTCCTTCACAATTTCTATGGACAGCAAGTTAAAATATCATAGTTCACAAGCAACCAGTCAGAACCAAATTATACTTAAAGGAAGTTGCCGTGGCAGAAGGATTCCCCCAACATCCGGTGCCAATGAAGAGCCAGAAGGGATTCATTTTTGTGCAGTTCTTGATTTGCAGATTAGCCAAGGTGGCGTTGTACACATATTAGATGACAAGAGATTGAAAGTTGAACACTTGGATTGGGCTGTTTTGCGCCTTGTTGCTTCTTCTTCGTATGATGGGCCATTCACTAAACCTTCAGAATCAAAGAAGGATCCCGCTGCTGAGTCTATGAATTCAATGAAGTCGGTGAAAGATATATCATACTCTGATCTATATGCACGTCATTTGGATGACTATCAGAATCTGTTTAATCGTGTTTCACTAGAGCTTTCAAAAGGTTCTAAAAGCATCTTAGAGAACGAGCCTGTGAACAGATCAAACTTCGCTGCGGCCGATTTAGATGTCCAGAAAAATGAAGATATTTCAACAGCAGAACGGGTGAAATCCTTTTCAGCAGATGAAGACCCTTCCTTTGTGGAACTATTGTTCCAATATGGTCGGTATTTGCTTATTGCTAGTTCACGGCCTGGAACACAAGTATCCAACCTGCAGGGTATATGGAACAAGGATATTCAGCCACCATGGGAGTATGTCTTCATCTGCCTCCTCCTCTTTCTCTTCACCTTCTCATTTCCATATGTTGGTAGGTGAACAAATTTTGTGCCTTTCCAAAATGTGCTTTTTAAGCTTTATTTAACAGACATGTTTCTTATAAAATTAGTTTCCATGCACAGATAGTTTAGGTGATCACACTAATACAAATGTAGTTTATGAGTGTCTTGATCTGCTGCTAACCAAGATTTTGCATGTGGATTTTCTTTATCAGCCATTTAATTTCTTTCAAATTTCAGCGGGGCCCCACACCTAAACATCAACCTTCAGATGAACTATTGGCCTTCACTTCCTTGTAACCTTAAAGAATGCCAGGAACCTTTGTTTGATTTCACTTCTTCTCTCTCAGTCAATGGGAGCAAGACTGCAAAAGTAAGTTTCTTTGCTTGTCATCTTTGTCCCGTTGTCCGACTTCCCTCTCCGTTTTGATATGCTGATAATCAGTTTCAAACATGTTGCTTTGCTTTTTGGTAATCCCAAATAAAAAATCATGCTTCATTAGTAGTAAACTGTTAAGATGCTTCCTACAAGCCTATCTATGAGGATGTTAGCGGTTTCTTTTCATTTGGTTGGTGGTGTCATTTGCTCCTCTTCTCCTCTGTCATTGATTTTTGCAGGTGAACTATGAAACAAGTGGTTGGGTTACGCATCAAGTAACTGACATATGGGCAAAAACATCAGCAGATCGAGGTGAGGCTGTTTGGGCATTATGGCCAATGGGGGGAGCATGGCTATGCACCCATCTCTGGGAACACTATACTTATACAGTGGACAAGGTAATTTCTGACTTCTTTCTTTATGGAGTATAAAAAAATTCAATTTTCTCTTGATTCATTAAGATTGATGATATAGTTTTTGCTCACAGGACTTCCTGAAAAATAAGGCATACCCATTGTTGGAAGGGTGTGTATCCTTTCTTTTGGACTGGCTGATTGAAGGAACAGGAGGATATCTTGAGACTAATCCCTCAACTTCTCCTGAACATATGTTTGTCGCTCCTGATGGCAATCCTGCTAGCGTGAGCTACTCATCAACTATGGACATGTCCATAATAAGAGAGGTTTTCTTAGAAGTTCTATCTGCAGCTGAGGTACAGCCACCAGTGTAGATTATTACAAAAAAGTTTGTTTTTCTGTTTATGCTCCTTATTCCATCACATGCTTAAGTGTCCCTTGAAAATCAGGTACTGGGAAAAAGTGATGATGCCCTTGTTGGACGAGTGCGTGTAGCTCTGCCTAGGCTATTGCCCACAAAGATTGCCAGAGATGGTTCCATTATGGAATGGGTGAGTAGTCAACGTGTAGTTTCTCTGAAAGGCTGGTGCCGTATGTAGTCAGTTTGTTTCTATTTTGTTTATAGTTTATGATGATCATAGGACATGGTGACTATACATTATCCAAGTTTCAGCAACGTGTTTCCTAATGCATAGAAAACCAATAAAACACTTAGGGTCCGCTTAGTTGTGGAAAACTTTTCCAATTTTCATTTCTAAATTTCCTTTGTAAATATTTGATTGTATAATTAACTTCTAAAGGATGGAAAACTCTAGTATTAAACTAGGGAACCTTATTTGAAGGTTTCTTAATTTAATGCTAGAGTTTTCCAAAATTTAGAAAACAAGATTTTCCATCACTTGAAAGCTAGTTATGTAATCAAACATTTACAAAGGAAAATTGGATATAACATTTAACACATACGAAGTAATAATTTTCGGTACAGTACCGAGTAAAGAGAATATTTATGCATCTCAAACCTGCTTGTTATTAGATTGAGCTAATGAGCACAGAATTGTCTGGAACTTTTGTTTGTGGTAGGCACTGAACTTCCAGGACACAGATGAGCACCATCGACATGTATCACACCTTTTTGGCCTGTATCCTGGACACACTATAACTCTAGAAAAGACTCCAGATCTCTGCAAAGCTGTCGAGAATACTCTCTATAAAAGAGGTTTGTATGTGAAAATTATTGAATGGATGTTCTTGCAAGTGTAACACTATGCCTTGAGACATAACTGTGAAGAATCTTTTCTCTGGATTTTGTTTCAGTACTTGTGGTCTGTTGAAATTTGAATGTAAATCCTGTCAAATATGACCTCCGTCCCTAAAAAAATTGGTGCGTTTTGTTTTTAGCATTTAATCTATGATTTGATTTCTTTAGCATTTTAATATGTAGAGTCAAATATTTTAAATAAAAATTATAGATTAATGTGTATAGTTTCTAAATATATCTTTTCTGAATTTTTTTAATGAATTCTTTCTAACGATAATTTGATTTTCCCACAACATCGAAAAAGAAAAGCACCAATTTTTCAGGGACGGAGGGAGTACAAAAAGAGGAAGCTTGTTTTATCTTGAATGTCCTATGCAGCCTTCTTTTTGTATTCCTTAGTACTTTAGTCTTTAAGCAATAACATACTAGTAAGGATCTCATTGAATCTACAGGGGACTCTTATTCGTAAATGATATGCTATGTCTGTATTTTTTATGTGAGCTCTTGTTGTATTATGCACAGGCGAGGAAGGCCCAGGATGGTCAACGACATGGAAAATTGCTTTGTGGGCACGACTTCATAATAGCGAGCATGCGTATCGCATGGTAAAGCATTTAGTTAACTTAGTAGATCCAGAACATGAAGGTAGCTACGAAGGAGGACTTTACAGCAATTTATTCACGGCACATCCCCCTTTCCAGATCGATGCCAACTTTGGGTAAGAGCATAATTTTGACTTCAAATCAATCAAATGGATAGCAGTAATAATATGATGTGGCTCTGCACTGCTAATGAGTATTGAATTATCAAATCATACATGGAGCAATGCAATAAGGAATCAGTCATGTTCCATACCGTGCATGATGTTTTTATAACATCAATCTTGTAATGAGACATGACTGTAGCAATTATCTCAATTCGTTGTTGTCTCATTCATGATATCTTTCTATACAAGTGAAAATCTATATATATCATTTCACATTTCATCTCATTATTCCTTCATAAGAAGGTTGCGACCCGAGGGATATCCGGGGCGTAAAACTCTGCCACTATGTTTAGTGTTAACGAATTTTTTACCATTAAATGACACTATAAACGTCATCCACTGATCTCATCATAGTTGGATTAAGCTGCTGTTTGATGCTTAGACTAATGAGGAGTATATAATAGGCTGCCTGTTGTGCATTTCAGATTTGCAGCAGCAGTTGCAGAAATGCTTGTCCAGAGCACAGTGAAAGACTTATACTTGCTCCCAGCTCTTCCTCGAGACAAATGGGTGAATGGTTGCGTGAAAGGATTGAAAGCACGCGGCGGAGTGACAGTAAGCATCTGCTGGAGAGAAGGAGATCTAGATGAAGTGGGGCTGTGGACAAAGCAACAGAACTCCATTAGAAGATTACACTACAGAGGCAGTTCAGTGTTGACCAAGTTGTCCAGCGGAAGAGTTTACACATTCAATAGAAAGTTGAAATGCTTTAAGACGCACAGTTTATGAGAGAAGCTGCATTTTTCAGAGACTTGAGAACCACGTCTTCTCCCACGCTGCTGGTGCTCAACTTGACCGGCCAACGTGAATGGAGATCGAAGGCAGAAGAAGAAACAGTTTTGACCGCGATGCATGTTTTCTCACACTCAACAGGGTTAAACCGTTTAAGGTAGGTGAAGCCTCCTGCTTGGGCATCAGCTAGTCCACCACCATTAATTTAGCTCTGTTGTATGTTTGATTTACGAAACACCCCCAGTACTTTACTAGGAATTTTCCTTTTTGATCTGTATTCCACGGATTGCGGCCTCCAAATCTGGTGAAATTTCAATTTATGATGCTATTTTGGAGAGAGAACAAATACTCTTCTCATATCAAAAGTTATGATACGTTTATTTTTTTTTTATTTGTGAGGAAAGGGACTCCCAAGTCAGGAATCTCACAAGTTGCCTCTTTCGTGAATTTTGTAAGAGAAGAAAAAAAAA
The DNA here is from genome assembly GCA_038382905.1 of Daphne laureola. Classification (NCBI taxonomy): domain Eukaryota; kingdom Viridiplantae; phylum Streptophyta; class Magnoliopsida; order Malvales; family Thymelaeaceae; genus Daphne; species Daphne laureola. The sequence continues at coordinate 115,016 of JBBYHH010000004.1, read as the reverse complement.
AATATTTAGGTTTGGATTCATTATGGTCCTAACAGAATAACAGAAAACATATCAGGTAGAAACTCATTCAGTAGAGACAAGAGAAGGAGAAAGAGACAAAGTTACAAAAAGTCCTCAAGATAAATAGAAGGAATGTCAACCCATACAATCGGGTGATCAATTGTGAAAACATGTCTAGCCAACGTATGAGCTGCCTGATTCCCTTCTCGGAAGGTATGAAGAATCTGCCAACTAGTGAAATCCAAGAGAAAGCGTCGAACAACACTGATTTGAGTCCACACCTCCGACCTGCAAGGAGGACCACCTACAATAGCTCGCACAACCTCTAGTGAGTCTGACTCCAGAATGATTCTGTCTTAACTGAATTGTTTTAGCCGTCGGAGGTCTTCTTAGGTGGCAAGAGCCTCTGCATATAAGACATCCTAAAGGCCTCGCATCGGACTTGCCAACGCAGCTTTGACTCGCCCATCACTCCCTCGTAAAACCGTCCCTAAACCAATCTTCCCATCAATGTTGAGGGAGGCATCAACGTTGAGCTTATCCCAGCCCTTCAGTGGTGTCATCGATGTTGTTCTGGCTCGGATAAGGCCAACTAAAATCCATGTTAGGATGATCTACTTCTGTCCAACATTTATCCATGTTGATGATTTACTTATGTCCAATGTCTTCTTGGTGTCATCCATGTTGATGATCTACTTTTGTCCAATATTGATCAACAATCTAGTAGGCTGAACTGTTCATTTATAATATTTATCAGTATTCTTGTCATGTTGATCAACTCTTATCCAATGTTGATCTGCTTCTGTTCAATGTTGATCAGTAGTCTAGTCATGTTGATTATCTGCTCCTTTCCAATATCGATCAGTAGTCTTGCCATGTTAATCAACTTATGTCCAATGTTGATCAGTAGTCTAGTCATGTTGATCATCTACTCCTTTCCAATATCGATCAGTAGTCTTGTCATGTTGATCTACGTTTTTTCAATGTTGATCGGTAGTCTTGTCATATTGATCTGCTTCTATCCAATGTTAATCATGTTGATATGCTTATGTCCAATGCGAATAAGAAGTCTTGTTATATTGATAAGCTTATGTCCAATGTTGATCATCATGTTGATCTGCTGATATTGTTCACACGAAGAGAAATTGCTGATCAATTAATCATATTGATCAGACATGACCATTATGTTGATAAAAAACATCTAATGACAACTTGTAAATAAGCGAAATGCTTATTCGCATGTCTATGATTGTCCGTACAACGCGTTGTAGGCGAGAATCTATGCGCCCTCTACCTGTATCCACGTCGAGCAATTGTCTCCACCATTACAACTCTACTCTAAGAAAGCTTGATGCAGAAGAACCTTCAATCCGATGCAGTACTAGCAGAAGAAATTTCTAGAGAGAAGAAAAAATTGCGCAGAAGAGGAGAGAGAAAGAGAATACAAAGCTGGGCAGTTTCTAGTCTGCCAGAAACTGCCAATGAGCTCTCATCCTCTTGTTAGAGGCACATAACTGCCTATTTGTAGGCAATTATGCGCCAGATAATCTGACATTAGTGTCACGACTTTATTTCCGTAGACACTTAAGTGCACAACTTTCAAAAAGGGTCACTTTTGTCCTAAACTCTCTTTCTCCGCGCAATTCACTCTTGAACTGTCTCGTTAATGCGTGTGACCCCATAGGTTCCCGTCAAGTTGGCAGTAAGTATGAATCTCGATCATAAGTACCATCAGTGAGCGGTATCTAGTAACACATTTACTATTACCCAATTAACGAAGAAGTCATACATCATGACTGTTAGGGAGATCCCTAACATAATAAGAATTCACAAAGTTAGGGTACGGGGAACGTACCTTACACCATGTCGGACTTCTCAGGATCCGATTCTCGGTTCTAGTTTTCGGTTCTCCTGTCTCGTCCTGAATCCTGCTGGAAATCCACAAGTCAGTAAGTCCTCGGGAATATCGGCTGTCGGGTTTAAAGCGTTTTATGTTACTTGCCCTCGAATGGAGGGTGAAGAGTCCTATTTATAGGGCCAAATGTCAATCATTGTTTGGTACAGAATGGGCAGCTCGTGACACGTGGCGTGATGTGAGGAGAGACTCCGCAGGAGGAATGACACGTGGCCCGAGGCCGAGAAATGGCCACGGTCTCTCGACCGAGTTTCAAGGGGTCTCGGGTTGAGGGTCGTGACTCTCAGAATGATTAGGATGCAAAGCCGGTCAACGTGATCCTCGGTTCCTGAGACATCCTCGGGTACCGAGAAGTTTAACATCGGGGACTGAGAAGTTTAATAGAGGGCCCACCATTTGCCCCCCCAAGCGTCAGGACCGTTCCACACGAGCGGTCAGGACGTTTCCTATCTCGAATAGCCGAGATCGTTGGCACGTAAGTGGCGAGTCCCCGGTCTCATCTCCTTGGGATTTTCGCCAACATGTGTCGCACGATCCGGAAGATCAACGGATAGGGGGAGTAGCTGTTGGAGCGCCACGTGTTGCGACGGTTCGTTTCTCGTGCCAGGCCTATAAAAGGGGGAGGGAGGAGGTTCGGCCGCACCTTTGCTCGCACCATTTCTCTCCCGCGCCGAGAACGAGGACGAAGATCGGAGATCTCTCGGAGGAATCACATCAGCCCCTTTTTTGTTCAGGTATGCCTTCGTTCCCTTCTTTTCTTTCTTCTATTGGGTCTAACGTAAGGTTGTCCCTGGATGAGGAGGTTGACGGAGAATTTCTCTCTTCGGCTTTCCTCGGTGGCCCTTTACCCTCAGATATCGGAATGACCATCAGCCGAGGAAAATGGCCCATTGATTCTACAGACCCAGAAAGTGGACTGCCACGCAAGAAAGGAAGAGGAGAGCCCTTTAGGACGGGGCCTGAGGCTCCCAAGATGAGGTCCAAGACTCCCGAGGAGGCAGCACCCTGGACTACCGAGAGGTCCCTCGACCAATGACGGGCGAGGTATTACGTTCCTTCCGAGGTGGTTACCCGGGTGCCTTTATCGGCCGAACGGTCGAACACCAACCTTGTGGGTCACTATACTATGTTCCAGGAGTACCTTATCCTGAGCCTTAGGCTACCACTCGGGCTGTTCGAGAGAGAAGTCTTGAGGCACTTTAGGCTGGCGCCCGGTCAGCTTACTCCTAACGCGTGGCGGGCAATTGTAGGGTTCAAGCTTACTCCTAACAGACCGGATAGACAAGATATCGGAGACGGGTACACTAGTTTGATCCATAATATGCTTCCCTCTGACAAAAAGAAGATGAAGAAGAAGAAAGGCGAGGGAGGAATCTCGGACCGGTAACCGATTCCTTCGGGTTTTGAGGCAAGCTCCTCGGAGTCCAGGGGAGGTGACTCGGAAGAGACCGTTGAAATTGGGAATAGGGGGGACAGTTCACCGAGTCCTCCTCATTCCGAGGTTCCATTGACGGTGGTAAGCCCGAGACCTCGAACTAACCTTTATGATGTTATACTTTTAGACTCATCACGTTCGGAGAAACACATGGATCCCCGCGAGTACGAGATCCTCAAGCAGAGTCGCCTAACCGAGAGGCCCGTGGCCAAGAAGCGTTAGAGACTGGTAACCCGGTCTGGTCGACCCCCTTCCTCCCCGAAAGAACGTCCCACGACGTCGGGGAAGAGCCTCAAGGTCATGGAGACCTTGAAGGAACGTGCCCAGGTAGAGACGTCTACGGCCCTCCCGACCCTGGCAGGTGACGACGAGCTGAGGGTGTTTCCTCCTTTTACCCGCCAAACTCCTGAGGGCCCCGCGGCCTCCTCAACCGTGCCGTCGCAACAGTCCCGTCAACAGGTTTTGGCTGGGAGACCGAGGAACGTGATCTACTCGGCCATAGAGGTGCTCGCCAACCAACCTTCCGAGGTTGGTACCTCAGGCCTTCTGGACCCCGTCGCTTTCCAGATGGCAATGGCGGGGGTAGTGCTAACCCGGGACGCAGAGGCTTTGCAAGCCACCCAGGCCATTTTTAACGAGCTGACCGCCTTACTGGTGAAGAATTCCTACATGGTACACTTCCTTATTTTAATTTAATTTTTTAACCAACTCTTCTCACTTTTTTCTCAAGTGTTGTAACTTGGCTAATAATCATTCTGGATGACAGACCAATCTCGTCGTCGGAGAAATGACATCCCGTTTTGAGGCGGTCAGGCGGGAGCGCGAGGCCGCCAAGGACAAGGCGAAGGATGCCCACCTGAAGGCCCTAGACGCTGGGAAAGAGGTCATGGAACCTAAGATCGAGGTCGAGAAGCTTCAAGGCGAGGTAGCGCGCCTGAAGAAATTGGCGGAGGATTCTGAGAAACATGAGGGTGAGTTCCGATCTGAGATCGAGGGAGTAAGGCTCGAACTGAAGTCCGTCGGGACCAAGGCCGTCGAGGACCATCTGAAATT
>JBBYHH010000004.1:77227-110513 GCA_038382905.1 Daphne laureola | reverse complement strand
TCTGAGTCAAACAATGAAAGTTATAGCAAGCTCATGCATACACGACATACATTTCATGACATTTTCCCCAGAAAACTCAATTATCATTCATCCAAGCATTATTGCAAATCTCATAGTCAAACACAAATCTAGGCACATAATTCTCTCTTTTAAGCTCATCTCATAAAGCTTGTGCATTCTCTTAAATATGGCATGGGTGTGTGACCGAAAGTAGGCACTAATGCATATGATGCATGTACATGCTCAAGCATACTCCTAGACTCCTCATCATCACTCAAATCATAGGGATATGTTACTAAGTTCACATCATCACTAATATACTCATGAACTGAGGCAATATCATGAAGAATAGAAGCCAATTCATCATAAACCGAAGCACGATCATCATAAATCACATCATGATCAGTACAATCCGAATCATGCTCAAGGTTATCTATCTCATCATCAACTCAAAGAAAGGACAAGTATTATCAATGTAGGAGAAAAACCATCATTATGAAGACATGGAGATTTATAATCATCATGAAGATCATCAAAGTCATCCATGCAATTCTCATCCAAATTATCCACAACCGAAGCATCATAAGGAGAAGCATGCTTAAAGTACTCAATCTATGGATCATGTAAGTCTAAGTAGCATGTGGGAGCAAGTCATACATGTCATGTGATGCACTCATAGTATCGGTTTCATCACCATATGGCTCAAAATCACCATGCACATGTAATTCATCATCAAAAGGTAAGAAGTTACGGATCCCTAAGTTAAAGGAGTGTGGATCCTCTCCTTGATATTGTTCCTCTTCACCTGCAGCTAGGGCTCGATGGTCTCATTGATGGTGTACTTTTAAGTAGCTTTGTAACAAGTGGGGTCCTCCCAATTTTCTCTGAAGGCAAGCCTCTCTCCTTGGTTTTCTCTCAACTTTCCTCTCGTTTTCTTCTCTTGGAGCTCTCATCTCATTTTCTTTCTCAAATGCCATCGCATGATCTTTCTTTGATGGTTCGGCATCCTCGCTTTCTTTTTCCCTTATCCCTCATATTTCCTTTCAATATCTATCTTTTCTCTCGGTCTTACCATAAATCAAGCTTGCCTCCTTGTACAAAAGTGGGTTCATTCTGTCAATTTCCTTACCAAGGTTGGCTATATTGTAGCAAAGGGTGGCAAAGCTAGGCTCGGGCTCTTCGTGGTGTAGTTGATATGATCCCGGATCCAAGATGGAGGGATCAACTTCTTTGAAGGATCTAGCTTGGAGTTGGACAAACACAAAGATAGATTTGGCTCACTCTCTCTCCAACCTCAATCCTCAAATGGAGAGCAACATGAGAGTTAATTGTCGGGGAATGAGTGGATCTAGCACCTCAATCCTCAAATGGAGAGCAACACTGGATGTCAATCTTAAGCTAAACACTTATTAAGGGCTGGATATGGAAGTAGCAAGCAAAGCAGAACACGAGCTTAAGGAAATATCTTCTTAAGCATTCAAATTTGTTCCCCCATTATAATCTGAAATCTTCGTCTTAAATAGAAGAGTAGAAGAATCTAAGGGTACAAGCATGCTTCAAAAATCATGATGTGGCATGGGATGATCATCCTCTAGTCTCAATCAATGATAAGATCTAAGAGAAGTATGGGAATGGTGTAATCTGCAAGTTTTCCTGGAATTGAAGAACAAAGGGCCGCCCATTTGAGGCGCAGGTTTGATGCGCCTTGTGGAGGGTTGGGGTGCAAGTCTGAAGGGTCCGGGCGCCATTAGGCACTACTTGAAGTCATCAGGCGTTGGTTCAAGGCGCAAGTCTGGAAGGCTCCTTTGCACTTGGCATGGCGCCTCCCCTTGTGTACAGGCGCTAGTCTGGAGCATCTTGAAGATCAAGAACATATATGGTGATAGTTTAGGGAGCTGGAATCATAGCGCCTTGATCTTGCTCCACTCTTTGGTCCTTTTCTTCTCCTTCAAGCAAGGTTCAAGCAAGGGTGAGCTGGGGCTTCCATTCGAACTTAGCCTCTCTTTCTTCAAGCTTCAACTTCCAAAATGCAGCTCCAACATGATCTAGGTGAGGATCATATCATACCCTCCCTCTTAAAAATGATTCGTCCTCGAATCCATAGGAGATTATTCCTACAATTCAAAGAAAAACAAACCCAACACACTTTGGAAGAACATTAAGGGTTAGTGGATTAAACTTTAATGTCGTGAAAGTGTGCAAAACAAGAGGCAATGAGATGGTCAATCTGCCCTTTCTTTTCACCTTAACATGAACTATACTTAATCATGGAAGGAAGAACGATCAAAACATGCACTTTCTTTTCACCTTAACATGAACTATACTTAATCATGGAAGGAAGAACGATCAAAACATGCATCATCATCTATCCCCAGATCAAATGTCAGCCTAGCATTCAAGTTCAAATCATTGAATTCATGTATCAAAGAAGGGTCATGGTTGGGATTTGGTGACCAAGGTGAAGTGTCATGCTCGAACTCTTCATCACCATGTCATTCATATGCAAATGAGTTTGAATCTTCATCAACATGTTCTTCATTCAAAACATAAGGGTCATAATGATCATATGTTTCATATGAAGCCTGTGATGCATATTCATACTCATCTTCATTATACTCAATATTGGCATCACCATACTCAAGAGAATCATCATGAAAAGAGAAATCATCATCTGATATGGATCTATGCTCATCATATGCTTCACATTCTAATTCATGCTCTTGATTTGCCCACCAATCATCATCACAAGGAGATATGTAATGTTCATCACAAGGATATGGATAATGATTGAATTCTCTATAACATTCTTCATTTTCATCATGCTCATCATATTCTAAATTAGGAGAGAGATATAATTTTCACTACTAACATAAGTTTCTTCCCAATTAGAATCTTCATAAGGTTCAAAGGTGAGAGCTTCTTTTTCTTCCATCAAATCCGCAACCTCCTTTTCTATATTTTCCTGCACAAACAAAGAAGAAAAACAAGGCTTTGAAAATGCCAAAGTTATTCTTTGATTTTGGTTGAAGGCTCGGGAGTGCTTTCTTTTTCACTCATTTGGTCATCTTTTTCATGCCTCTTGACCTCACTAAGATATTTCTCATCCTCAATGGGCAATAGAAGAACCAATTCTTTCATCTTCTCACAAGTTACGAGCATTTAAGAAAACATGGTTGAAAGTGGTATTTCGGTTATGTTTGGAAATGTGGGTTGGTAAGAGGTAGAGAGACATAAGGTAAGTGGTTTGTGGTGGTGCTAGGAGGATGGTGAAAATGCAAGGATGGCCTTCTTTGGTGGGGGTCGTATGAGGAGTGGGGTTCTTCACATTTAGGTGCATATCTATCTTGTAGTATGCTCATCAATTTCGGATATGAGGCCTCCCACTTCTCTCTTTTCTCAAAATCTTGCTTCCACCACCATTGAGCTTCTCCTCTCAAAATTCGTATGGTAAAATCCATCTTTTCAAGAGGATAGAAATGATGGGATTGAAAGTACTCCACCAATCTATCTTCCCATTGCCAAAACCCTTGGTGGCAACTACCTCCATATAGATCAAAACCATAGAACTTTAGAGTTCTATCCTCTATTTTCCTACATAATTAAACAATAAAGTTAGTACCACTCAAATTCCTCACGTGTTTGTGTGGTCGCTCCATTTGTGATAGGGACACACTCGGTGTCACTCTTCCTCTTGCTAAAGTTCTCGATCACTTGTACCTTAATCTCCAAGACTCAAATGCAAACTATAAGATTAAACTTCTAGCATGCACATTCAAGAAAACAAAATGCTAGTTACTTAGAAGGCAAATTTTGGGTAAAAAATATGATATGGCCGAATTTATCAATGAAGGAAATAAGAGGGCTTTTGCTTCAAGAAACACTTTTTGCACAACTTTTCAACAACTAATAGAGATAGCACTTTTCACAAGAACATTTCATGAACATCATATGAACACACTTTTGTTTTCTCTTTCGTTTGTTTTCTTTCTTTTTTCACAAGAAGCGCACACAAATAACACATAATTTTCGGATTTTTCAACACTCGACAAGATCAACACAATAACACAATGGTGGAAGACAAATGTAGAGATAGATAGATCAACAAGGGGGGAAACGGAAAATTCAAGAACAAAGATTTCTTCAGGTTCAAGAAAGGGGGTTATACCTCAAAGAAAGACAACAACAAAAACTCCAACAAGCAATTCAGCTCTGATACCACTTGATATGATCCCGGATCCAAGATGGAGGGATCAACTTCTTTGAAGGATCTAGCTTGATGGAGGTGGACAAACACAAAGATAGATTTGACTCTCTCCCACCTCAATCCTCAAATGGAGAGCAACATGAGAGTTAATTGCCAGGGAATGAGTGGATCTAGCACCTCAATCCTCAAATGGAGAGCAACACTTAAGGGCTGGATATGGAAGTAGCAAGCAAAGGAGAACACGAGCTTAAGGAAATATCTTCTTAACAATTCAAATTTGTTCCCCCATTACAATCTGAAATCTTCTTCTTAAATAGAAGAGTAGAAGAATCTAAGGGTACAAGCATGCTTCAAAAATCATCATGGGGCATGGCATGATCATCCTCTAGTCTCAATCTATGATAAGATCCAAGAGAAGTATAGGAATGGTGTAATCTGCAAGTTTTCCCGGAATTTAAGAACAAGGGGGCATCCTTTTGAGGTGCAGGTTTGATGCGCCTTGTGGAGGGTTGGGGCGCAAGTCTGAAGGATCCAGGCTGCTAGTCCTTGGTGCTACTTGAAATCATCAGGTGCAGGAGCTGTGGCGCCTTGAATAGACCAAGGCGAAAGTCTGGAAGGCTTCTTTGCTCCTGGCGCCAGTTTAAGGCGCCATTCTTTGCGCCTCCCCTTGTGTACAGGTGCTAGTCTGGAGCATTTTGAAGATCAAGAACATATATGGCGATAGTTTAGGGCGCTGGAATCATAGCGCCTTGATCTTGCGCCATTCTATGGTCCTTTTCTTCTCCTTCAAGAAAGGGTGAGCTGGGCTTCGATTCGAACTTGGCGTCTCTTTGAGCTTCAACTTCCAAAATGCAGCTCCAACATGGTCTAGGTGAAGATCATATCAGTAGTGGACTGAAGAAGTTTTAGCTTTCTCCATGGGTAGGTTCAAGGTAAGGATGTTCGGTTTAGGAATGTGTAAGAGGGGGCTTGGTGCTCTTGGGCCAAAATGATTGGTGATGGTTGGTGCTTGGCCTATGCATGGGGTTTGGTGGGCCTTCAGTTTTATTGGTAAGTTGGGCTCTTAGGATAGCTTGGAGTGGGGTAAGGGGTGCTTATGTAGGGGGCTTGGGTGGGTAGCTCAAGTCCCGGCCTCCTTTATGGTGTGAGGGCTGAGGGACGTTAGGTAGGGCTAGGTGCATACTGACTCCTTAGGACGGCCCTAAGTGTCTCCATGTCCAAATGTATCCCTCCCCACTTCTCTCGATATTTTTTACCTCTTCTACAAGAAACCACTTAGCTTCTCCCTTCGAAGACTCCATTGCAAAATCCACTTCTCAAACTCCAAATTCTAAGCTCCAAATTCCTCTCCCAATTCTAGTAACACTCCAAATTCCTCTCCCAATTCTAGTAACACTCCAAATTCCTCTCCCAATTCACTTGGAAGTAACACTTCAAATTCACTTGGAAGTAACACTCCAAATTCCTCTCCCAATTCTAGTAACCTCCAAAAGTGCCATGACCATGAAATTTTAAGCTCGGATCCTCCATTCCTACACAATTAAACAATAGTGTTAGTCATCATTTTTCTTTTCTTTTGCGGTGGCGCTCAACCTCAAATTTTCGTTCGTGGTCCATGTAGGTGCTCTCGGCCTTTTGACAATCTCTCACCTTAAGCAAAATCCTCAACCATCCTCCTGGGTCCTTTAAGTCCTTGAATGATGACGCATTTAAACGGTGGATGAAAATGTTAAGTTACTTGAAGCTTGGGTTTTGAAAATCTTTTGGGGTAGTTAGGGACCGAAATAATAGGGGCTGGGATTTTGAAAATCCTTGAAGATTTTGAATTTTGATGCCTTTGTAACCGGTTTGTTCAAGAACCAGTGCCGAGCTTTAATTTTTCCCTTCAACTTTGTTTTTCCTTCTTTTTTTTTTTTTCATTTCATGCATCAAACTTTACATTGTAGAAGCGGGGCATTAAAAACCTGCTCTAACAGTATGCAAGGGAGACTCCCTGCCTATACATCAAAATACAACCCCTATGTCCAACCCATTCCTTCTCTGCACCAGAAATATAGAGTAGTCAATTACAACTGCAGGAGCCCTCTCCTGCCTATGAAACCTTCTCCACTTCCTCTCCTCCCAGATGGCATAGACCATAGCAGCTGCAAGGCTTCTGCGGATTTCTGCCTTTAACCCCTTTCCTCTAGTCACACGCATCATCCATTTCCAAAACAGATCCCACACTACTGGAGGGTGACATAGCTTCACCCTTCCAAGGCACCCTTTCAACACCCTTTCTGCATAGGGACATCTGAAAAACAGGTGATCTCTGGTCTCCACCCACAGGCCACACAAAGCACATAACTCATTAATATCGTCTTTCCAAACAGCAAGCCTGTCACAGGTGCTCAGAATATTCATAGCACAGAACCAGAAAATCATAGAGGTATTGGGGACATGTCTTGGGCCCCAAGCCAACTTCTTGCCCAAAGGTCCCTTCTTTTGACATAATACTCATTTATCCACTTTACCCATTTACTTACCCTATCCACTCTCAGCCTCCAAAGTTTCTTAGCCTGAAAAGCCAAGTTCCAAGGGACTAAGGAATAGAGCCCCAAACTACCCTGTGCTTTTGGCACACAGACTCTCTGCCAAGCAATCAGAGCTTTTCTTGAATTCACATCTCCCCCCAGAGAAAGCTGCGGCACCTCTGGTCAATCAGCTCCAAGAGACATTTAGGAAGAGGGAAAATTGAAGACCAGTAGTTTTGCACCCCAAAGATCACAGTTTTCAGAAGTTGGAGCCTCCCTGTATAAGATAACAGCTTCACAGCCCAAGATTTTAGCTGGTGCAGGATCTTGTCAAGAAGAGGCTGACAGAGCTTAACAGTCAGCCTAGCTCCTGCCAAGGGTACCCCCAAGTATTTAACCGGCAGAACCCCAATCTGCATACCCAGCTTAACACTCAATTGACTCTGCATACCATTACTGACCCCAGCATAAAAAACACTACTTTTTTGTTGATTTATAGCTAAACCAGTAACCCTTGAGAACTCCTGCAGGCCATCAATAATCCCCTGTGCAGATGTGGGAGTGGCTTTTGCAAAGAGTAGGAGGTCATCAGCAAACATCAGATGGGAGATCTTCAACTTCCTACATCTTGGGTGGAAGAAGATACATTTTTTATCAAACTTACCAGCCATAATCCTGGTAAAGTACTCCATGACTATAACAAAGAGGTAAGGGGAAAGGGGGTCACCTTGCCTCACTCCTTTGGTGCCACAAAAGAAACCTTCCAGTGCACCATTAATATTCAAAGAATACCAGGCCCCAGACACACACATCAGCACCCACTTCACAAATTGCAAAGGGAAACCAATCCTCAGCATGAAGCTCTCAAGAAAAACCCATGACACAGAATCAAACGCCTTCCTGATATCCACTTTTAAAGCCATTCTGGGAGAAATGGACTTTCTACCATACCCCCTCAAGATCTCCTGGGCCAAGCATACATTGTCCACAATCTGGCGACCACTGATAAAAGCACTCTGAGCTGAGTCAATGATCTTAGGGAGAACACACTGAATCCTATTAGCCAACACCTTTGCAACTAATTTGTAGACAATGTTGCAACAAGAGATAGGCCTATAATCAGCAGGAACAGCTGGATTAGGACATTTGGGGACCAAATGTATAGTGGTAGCCCCCACTGCCTTAGGGACCTTATTCTTCTGAAAACAGTATTCCACAGCCTCCCACACATCCCGCCAGACTAGCTGCCACATAGCCTGAAAGAATCCAGCAGTATAGCCATCTGGGCCTGGAGCCTTCCTAGGAGCCATAGAGAATAAAGCTGATTTAACCTCCTCACACTCAATAGGCCTGCAAAGCAGTGCACACATCTCATCAGTGAGGCAATTCCCAGCAGCAACCACACCATCATCAGCAACCAAACCAGGATCAACACTGGGGGCCAGCAAAGTCCTGAAATAATCAAGGAACTCTTCAGCTATCTCTTTATGCTCAAAAACCTTCACACCATCAGGCCTAACCACACATCCAATTTTCATCCTAGCCCTCTCTTTCATTTTGGCATGGAAAAAAGAGGTGTTATCGTCCCCCAGTCGTGCCCAATCACAGGCAGCTTTCTGAGCAAAGAAATCCTCCTCCCACCTGCTAACCTCAATGTATTCCGCCTTCCCTTTTTTCAGCTCAGCAGTTAGGCCAGGGCAGAAAGGGTCATTACGCAGAACATCTGCTGCAAAATCCATCTGCCTTTTTGCAAGGGAAACTACCAGAAATGTTACTGAAAAATTGTTGGTTGAAACTCTTCAGAACCCCCTTCAAACTTTTCAATTTCTGATAAAGCCTCAGCACAGGGGACGTCCCTGCAGTAGGCATACTCCAGGACTGGGAGACCACAGCTGCAAACTCTGGATGGGCACGCCACATGTCCAAAAATCTAAAAGAAGACCTACCTCCAAACTGCCCCTTTTGAAAAGAGAGCAAGGCCAGGGCATGATCAAAGACTGCATTTTCCACAAATTCAACCCCAGCCTGAGCAAATTCCTCAAACCATCTCAAATTCCCCATAACCCTATCCAATTTACAGTAAACTCTAGCACCCCCTTCCTGATTGTTGCACCAGGTGAAAAAAGGGCCAGTAGACTTGATATCCAAAAGGCCCAGGCTAGTGCACATATCAGCAAGCCCAAACTGATGCAAATCAGCAATACCACCAGCCACCAACTTTTCTTCACTACAGGTGACCTCATTAAAATCACCCATGAAAATCCAAGGCAAGGATTCACCTACTATAGACTGGGTTATGCTAGTCCAGGCAGAAGCCCGCTCACTCCTTTCATTGGAGACATACACCACAGAGAGACAAACCTCCCATCCTTCGATCAAATGCTTAACCAGGAAGTGCATAAACTACTCATGCACCTCCAAGACCCTAACACTGAACAACATCTTGTTCCAGCCAACCCAAATCCTACCATTCATAGCTTCATAGTAGTTATTAGCATAGCCCCAGTCCTTGAAACATTTATTGAAGGTGCACATAAATTTCTGACTTCTAACTCTAGTCTCTAACACAGCAAAGAGAGAGAGATCCTTTTTCCTTACCAATTTTCTGACCTCTTTCTGAGTCAAGGGGTTATTTAGCCCCCTCACGTTCCAGCACCCCCACATCAAACAGGTGGAAGAGGGTCCCCATCAGCTTCCCCCGCTAACTCCCTATCCAGATGACAGAAGTAGCTAGGCGAGACGTCACTGTGATTCGTTTCCTTTGCCTCAGGAGAACACAAGATAATCTTTTCCTGTATTAGGGGAGCTTTGTTCCTCCTCCTCCTGACTTCAACAAAAGCAGGATCCGCCCTTTCCTATGCTGCTGGGATCATCATAGCAGCAGGTTGAGGCTCAGCCTGCACATGCACAACAACAGGCTTCACTTTATTGACTAGCTTAGTCACCCCTGCCTTCCCCACTTTCTTAGCATTATCCTTTCGAGCTTTAGCTTTTGTAGGGTCACAGTCCACTGCTTTGTGTCCCCATTTGGCACAAGAGGCACAGGGCCTGGGATCCCATTCATACACAAAGCGCTGAAGATAAAAACCCTCAGGGACCGTCACCTTAATGGCCTCAACAAGGTCCTGAGAACGATGAAGATTGACTAACACTCTTGCATAGCCAAGCCTCATCCTTTGGATGGTAGCTTGGTCTGCCATTATTGATTCACCAATCACACTGATCATTTTGCTTATCAGCTTTTGGGTCCAGTACTCAAGCTTCAAGTCAGGGAGCCGAACCCACACAGGAGCCGAACGTGAACATTCCCTTTCCTATGGTCAAACCAGGCTCATACTTCTTGAGTACTTCTTGAGCAGCAGAGGCTTATCGAAGACGAAGAAGGTCAGACCTTCATAGATTCAACACAAATCAAATCATCATGCGAGTCGAATGTGAACAGAAACACCCCATTCTGCTTCACGATTGTCGGCTTTACCACCGATTTCCATCATGCCAGGACGAATCGATTTATGTGCTCCCAGGACACCTCTGTACCCATGACGCAACCGACCAAGGTATTTTTTCCAGTGATTCATCCCCTCCTGAACCTCCTCATTAGAGAATACAAGCTCCTCAGCCTGGGTTGCGTCGGAGATGAATTCGAGGCTAAAATTGGGGTTCTGGTGGACCTTAACACCTTCGTTCTTCCGACACAAGTCCTCTTCGCGAACAGTATCCGCCCATTTCTTACTGCTCCCCGACACCCTTACACCAGAACTGGGAGTTGCAACCGACAGAGAGACACCAATAGCAACAAGAACAAGCACCGCGCCTAATGCCGAGAAATCATCTGGACTGATCGGCGCCATAGAAGCCGACGCGACACACTCCTCAATAACCGCCGTCAACTTCGACAGCTCCTGAGTAACATCAGCGGCTTCACGACCCTTCGTACGGCCGCGCCGTGCCATTCACCAACGCCTCGCGACGCTCGACAAAGCCTTCATGGTGAAATTTCATCGGAACAGAATAGAGCGAGAAAACAACAATGGTTAATTTAGATTTGACATTAGTTGACTAATTGAATTGTTTCTATACATTCCTCTGCAAGAGAAGCAACTTCGTTTATTTTATGTACACAAAATGAGATCTACGTCTGCATAACAACCAGCTATATGAATATGCACATGCATACCTATTTACACCTGTAACTATCTCTCTACCAGAAAGGGCACCACCTGCAGACAAAAAAACACACGAGCAATTCGAAACGTTTTAATGGAGTCCCGGCTGAAGAAATCTTTCAGAACGTATTAGATATGAATGCAGGAAGAACGTACCCGACATAATTTTGGCATAAGTTCTCATGTGATGAAGCTTGGACGATCAACTTTTGAACTTGCAGCTTCACAGATAATCCGTGTTCGACCTCTCGATTATCTCCCGAAAGCAAGGTGCTATAGTCTGCAGCGTGCAGGATAGAGCTAGAGGACGTCGAGCAAGAGGAGAAGTCACGGCCGGTGAGTTTGTTTCTCATCCGAGCCATGACTGCCACAGCACGCTCATTCAGAACTTCATTAGCATCACCTAGTTGGTTAACGGCCTGCACACGATAATGTGTTACTAAAGCATGATATTCAGCATTCCAAGAGATCTTTTGATCTAGGACAAAGTAGAAACCTGGAGAAGCTCCCGCTCACGAGCACCTCGTTGAGGTTGAGCAAGCTCCTTGCTTTGACCAGCTTCTTCACCATTTACTACAGCAGGAACGTTGGCAAGCATCGATATTTGAGGGACTTCATTGAAGTTGAAAAGACGCCAATTAATGAGAGGATCATGGACAAAAGCCTGAAGTATATCAAATGTCAGTTTCCACATTACGAGGAAGATAATGTAATCAGATCCTGTCATCAACACATTGCATATCTACAAATTTCAAAAACCGCCAAGGAAATCTACTTGGCAATAATAATCTTTGAAGTTGCAGACAACAGGAGCCTGATAACAAGACTTAATTCCTCAACTTACTACTACTAGTTGTTCTGTCAGTCATGATGCTCTCATGAACTATCTCCAGACTGACCAGTACAAGAATCTCAAGAGCAATCTGAAACTTTTCATACCTCCATCATAGCCATGACACTATCCTTATTAGATCTAAGCACTTGCATGACGTTCTCACATGTTGAACGGAAATTGCCCTCAATTCCACTGACTTCCATGGCTTTCACAAGCATTCTAGTCAAACGGAAAGGGACCTACAAGAGCAATTACCATGAAACATAAGTTGAGTCATGTGGATAACTCTTGAAGCCTAAAGAAAGTAAAAGACAAAATCTATAAAGCAGAGAGTTGTATTCAATTTCTAGCAACTACCTTTTCTGGGAATTTCTCACGATTCATGGATGCTTCAAAACAGTCCCCAAAATCAATGTGCAGTATCTTCCCACTGTCAGAACGAAAAATAAGAAAACCAAAACAGATGAAAAAAATTATTTTCTCCTAAAGGATGATGTCAAGTCTAGCACTAACCATCTTAACAAACAGCCATCAATTTTGATTTCTAATTCTATTCGAGACACTTGATTGAGAAGGTGAGTGTACCATTACTCAGCCGGAAAAAACATATGCACAACAGACTAAAATTTCTACATGTAGTGGACGAAACTGAGTGCAATGAAAAAACAAAGCCAAAGCATAGAAGTATGATTTGGCAGTGTAGGTGCTTGTCGAAAATAAACCCAGAGAAATTACTCACAAGCAGAAACTATACAGTAAAAATGAGAGCTGGATACTCGAATAATCAAATACTTCTCTATCCTTTCCCTCACACCATACCTATATCTATGCAGCATGAGATTACTTGGATGCCGATCACCTAATCCAAGAAGGTATCCAACCTGAAACAGATTCCACATCATTAAAAACAAAAAAAGACGAAACTTGAGAACAAGAAAATCGGGATCAAGGAAGAGAGCCACAAGGGCAAAGTGTCATGAAAATTCTATTTTCTGAAGCATCAAGTGCACTGGGAAAATAAGCAAGTACTACATAATTGATTCATACTTGCACGAGCGGTCAATTCAATTACTATAAAGCAGCTACAAAAATATAAACACATAATTATAGTGAATACCATGCTCATGACGGCTAGACTTCTGGTGTAATTTGTCCTCCTCTCAAGCCACACCTCAGATGTACGACTTTTTAACCACAGAACCTGCAAAAGTGCCAACAAATGGAGGAGTTAAGACAGAAGAATACGCAGTGTTGTATCAATAATCAGGACTGAGCACATACCCTGGCCAGATCATTTCCTTCAGTATTTTGAAGAGCATATTGAAACACTTCCACTTTTGCAATAAGGGGTAGATGGTCATAATCAGGAGCGAAACTCAACATGTATTTGTGCTCCTGATTTAAAGTAATCTGAAAAATAAAGTAACTGTATCAACACAACAAGCCTATAATCCACAAAAATGGCTAGATGGAAAATACAAGAAATCTGGTGCGATATTAAAAGCAAATAATAAACTTCAACAACCTTTCGGGCATCCCTGTACTCTCGTATGAGATAGTGAAGAGTGTCACAATTTGGGACCCATCCAATTAATCCACTATTTGGCGAAAGAGGAATGACAGAATATCTTTGAATGGATAAATCCTTTTCTGAAGTTTTACGCGAGTTCTCCAGCAAAGTATTCACCAAGCCAAAAAGCTGATACAAACAAGATAACAAATATAAGCGACATGATTCTTAGGTTTTAATATTAGTATCAAATTTTAAACGTCCTCTCATTCACTGGAAAGATGTTCATCAGAACTCAAGTAATAGCAAAATACCTGCATGACACGTTCATCTTGCCGTAAATCCTCATGCCCTTTTAGTAAGAAGGCATAATCTTCTCCATCACTCCCATGAATAGTCAATTTCCTCGGACGCTGCTTGGAAGTGATGACATCAAGCTGGTGAGCAAACGACGCAATTGTCACCACTGGGGAATCTGAAATTTGTAACATGCAAATAGAAGAAAACAGAAAAATCAATCAGGGAGACTATATTGTATTAAGATGCCACTTTTTACTGAAGTTCTTAAGCTTACCTGCACGGTATGTCCCAGGAACAGCTAGCTCCAAATTACGACATCGTAACAGCTCAGGAGAGACAGACTATTACAAACGCAAGGAAATGTCAAAACATATATATGACGATAACTGACAACATAGCAAAGGAGATACATATATCATGCCTGCAAATCCAGGGTTGTTAGGCTTTGAAGTTGCTTGTCTATTCTTCTGAATACATGATAATAAAGGTCCCACGCCTGGTCAAGTACAAAACAGACATTTATCATAATTTTAAACAAAACAGATAATGACAAACCTATAACAGGTGGCTTCAAATAGAATGTTCAAGTTTCAAACTAAAAGGTAGGGATTCCCGTGCTCTGTATCTGCATGACATTACTAGTATGACTTCTGAAGTACAGTATGCAACTATTTTCTCTTTTGAAGTAAAATAACTTCGAGTTCTATCTGAAAGACAGAACTCTGTAATACATAGTATCAGATATTACAAAAACAATGTTTTTAAACCTGAGTAAGCTCTGCATCCTTCCCTGTTTGCTTGTATTTCATGCAACATTCCCAGGCTTGTAGCAAGTCATGACGGTAAGCCTGAAAAAAATTGTATAATCAGGAGAGATGTTAAAAAAATAGTAACTGCAGATGTTCATAATTTACAAGAAAAAGTTTAAGTATCATGGGCTAAGATACGCCATGTCCAGCAGATTGGTCATGGGCCCTAAGTTGCCTAGGACCCACCCTCCGTTGAACAGATATCGCGCCTGGACCACAACATACATCAGGGTGATAATTTTATTCCCCAAAAAAGATATCCACTAGCCACAAAAATTAAAAGTTGCAAAGCTAGCAGAAAAAGTTGGGTTTGCATCTTAAAAGTCATTGACCAGCTGATATCAAAATTAAAATGATAATTATCATCTTCATAAGAATAATTATACAACATAGTGAACTTAGAACTTTAGATTCTAAAATCTGTTCTTCCCCCCTACTGGCAGTACAATTTGAAACAGCTAATAAACTGGGGGAAAACATAGAAGCTGAATTGATCTTCTGAGAAAAAAATATTTGGAAACGAGCTAAAGAATCTAATATAACCTCTATAAATGCTCTCTCTTTTATGGTGGTATTATCTCTGGTAGCTCCTTCCTCAAGCATCTCATGTAATGGCTCCAATGCTTTGAGCATCCCTTCGATGTTATGCTCACCAAAATACAGACGACTGGCTTCTTCCAGTGCCTCATGCCACATTTCATGCCAAAGGATTGCGACCCTTATTAGTTCCTGGGAAACTAGTTGTGCCTGCAGTAAACAGAACAAATAACATGTACTATATGCATATCTGGAGTTTTTCACAAGGAATCGTTTCAAGTACGCACGTGATAGCCTTGACTTTCAAGTTATTTGCATGCATCCTAGGGCCAATCTGCTAAACCATGAATTGGACCTTCTAATTACTAGTTATAACATTTGTTGAGGATTTGCTACAGTGTATGAATAGTAACTGTTAAGTCCTTTGTGGTTTTTGGGCTGCCTGAGTCATGAGACGGCACCGTTTGAAAGCATTGGTCGCCGTTAACTGCAAAGCACAACATCTTTTCTGTCTTTACCTTCTTCTTCCTTTTTTTTTCAATTTGGTTCTCTCTCTCTCTCTCTCTCTCTCTAACATTTTGGTTCCTATAGTTTCACATGTTGTATATCTAACTTTTGGTCCGTATTCTGATTCTGCCCAAGTTTCTGCTTTAAAAATGAAATCAATTTACTACAGTAAATGAACATTATTTTTGTTGGGCAATTGTTGTGGTTTTGTGTGTTTTCATACGGTGAAATTCTGAAACTCCTTAATCTTTTTTAAAATTTTAAGAAAACTTTGTCTCCCCAATGTCTTAGTAGTTTTTTGTGTGAAGAACTCTTAAATAGTCCTCCCACTTTTACAAATCTTTCATAAAAACCTGGCATCCCTAATCCTATTACTCCAAGAGCCATTTTACATTTTTTTATTCGGATACAAACCATAAACTTTCTTCGTCTGTCACCTAAGTCCATTTATACTTTTTTCACATCAATGCTCTCACTGAACATGAAAAAACTAAGAACACTAACTTCACAAGGACTGATGATTTCAGTGATAGATGGATCTGTTAAATTCCTTTGCACTTATATAATCAACAGATATTCTATTTCCAAATTTATCACATCGGAAATCTGTAAGAATGTTTTGCTAAGAATTTTTACACCATGCTCAGGAAAAAAAAGTAATCCCAGTTTTAGAATATTTAATTCAACGTTTTTATCTTCTAAACTATTTCCCGCTGCCAAGCGAGGTGGGAGAAAAAACTACTAAGATACATTAGCCAACATCTGTAGAAGCAGAAAAATAAAGAATAACGTGGCTTCCATTTCACCTGTTCAACGAGTGCGCCACTGTGCTGCCGCACTTTGTCAACAACTTCCTGAGCTGCTGCCCGGCGCAAATTGCTTATGGATTTGCATGCAACAAGAAGCGGGTACATAAGAGCCTGTGCCAAGAAATTACTCTAATATAAGCTTGTAGCTGAGTTTCATTTCAAGATATACATAGAGCCAGAAATGCTCTTTTGTAGTACTCTTATCAGTTTTCTTCTCCTTCCTTTTTCTATTTCGAGGAAAGATGTCATCCTTATTTTTTTTACTGCTGTTAACTTTTTTTTTTGGAAAGCTACTACTTATTTTATTAATATATTAAGAATTCACAAATTTTAATTCTCCAGATTTTATTCGAACATCAGAACCCTGCACCCGTCTTGGAGTTCTTCCAAAGACCTTTGTGACTGCAAAACACCGCCAAACCCAGATTATTCACTCAATCTGAATTCTGGCGAAACAAGCAGGACCAAAGGACAAAGAAACAACGCCAGCACGAGTTCAATCTACCGATGTTCGACTCGCCTACTTGGTTCGCTATATGTGGTGACCGGGGATAAAGAATCAAGAAGAAACCCCCTTTCCTCTTTCTAAGGCTCCTTTTATAGAAGTTCAACCACATTCAGAAAACGAAGAATTCACAAGATATCATGATTACTGTCAGCAATATTAACAGAAAACCATAGAGAATACCTCAACAAAGCAAATTACATGAACTACAACCAATCAATTCGAGAGGCAAATTTCCATTTTAATGAACTCAAACCTGAGGATGACTCTGCCCGATTCGGACCAAGAGCGACTGTATTAACTCCCGAACAGCATGGTTATTTGAGTGTATCCTGGCAATTATTTGCGGTAACACAACAAGCCATGTGTTGATGTTAACATGGGCAAACCCTCTCTGCAATGCAATTTGAACTTCTGTCGATGCTCCATGGTTAAACCATAGTGTTAGAAGACGAAGTATATCCTGGAAAAAATGAGATGATTCTTTTCAACACATACAGACCATGATAACATGGATTAAGAAAAACAAAACCGTGATGTGTCTGTTGAGAAGTTTAAATGTTAACAGCAGAAACTTTTAAAATCCAAGTGGCAAAGATTTAAAAATAAAAAAGGACTAGAAGCAAAATTCATTTGTAAATCTAAATCAGCAGTACCTCCGCCCCTAAAAATTTGATGCGTTTCTTTTTCAACATTTAATCTATGATTTTATTTCTTCAACGATTTCATATATAAAGTCAAATAATTTAAATGCAAATTATAGATTAATGTTTGTAGTTTCTGTTAAGATGGCTTGATAATTATTCAAGACCCTCTGAATGCTCTATATATAAGAAGAATGAAGCAAACCTAGAAGCAATAGGAATCCTAATGGTAATAGGAATTCTAGAAGGAAAGTACAAACTCTAACACCTGATATAACTTATATCAGGTTTCCTCAAAAGAACACATGCTTGGATCCACCTTAAAGAGTTGTGTTTTGTTAGATCTGTTTGTTGGCTTCTACGCATACTTAACTCCATGATGCAGCAACATCAGCTCCATCTCAAGAAAAGCAGTTAATACAAAGTTGATAAGATACAGTTGCGGATAGACAATTGAGCGTTAGTTCCAACTAGTTGGGGTCAGCTACATGAATCATGCATAAATAAAACTTTATTGCGTGAACTTACATTTATGATAAGATAATTGGCCGTCATGAACTACTTGGATAAGCATCTTTAATAACTGTATTACATCTGCTATAATCTTTGAGATTAACTGAAAATATAACACCTGCTTCTGTTTCTCTACTGAGTAAGTTTTACTGAAGTTATTCGGCAGACTTGTCCTAAATGGTTACACGTGCAATTCCCTCAAGTAATTGAGTGACAAAAAAGCTTTCATAGAACGTCGATCACAGGAAACATGTTTTCTTCGTTTTTCATTTTATTATTAGAAATCTAGCTAGGAGTAAATGACTAGCGAAGACCACTTTTCATTCTCCTTTAACTTACTGATGTAGTGGTCTTCCAACCATTTAACTATGAAGAAAGCCAATTTCCTTTCCCTGGTTATAAACGTTTAAGATATTCAGCTACTGAGACTGGGGATTATCTTTGATATGCCACCAGTTTAGCTTCTTTACTGTGAAAGCAGTCTGGGATTACATACACACATTTTCCTTAAGGTTAAGAAAAGACTGTTAAAGGTGTGTGCATAAAATTAATTACATCCACGTTCTACTATGAATCATGCAAAAAGTAAATATTTTTTTTAAGATGAATGTGACATTCAAAAGTTTCCTATTTTTATTCTTTGTTGTCATGGAAAATAGTTGATGGAAAAAAAAAAAAATCGTTTGATTTCTTATTCATGCCCTGAATTGGCTTCTTTTGATGGTTGAATCAAGTACCCACTGATTTACTCTAATGCAAGCAGAAAGTCATATATAACTTTAAAAAAAATTATATCTTGCTTTCAGGATGCTTATCTTCCACAAAGGCTTTTGGATAAGCTTATGTTCATTTACAATTATGTGGAGATGGCTCGTGTCACTGGCGTTCCCATATCTTTCCTTCTTTCCCGAGGGCAAAGCATCAAGGTCTGCTTGCTTTTCTCTTAGAGGACATAATTTGTTGTTGAAAATTGCACATAATCCCGGGTTCTTCTTCATTATGTTCAGGTGCTTTCTCAACTTCTAAGGAAGGCAAAACAGAAAGATCTTATAATTCCATATGAGAAAAACTCAGGGTCTGATACATATGAAGGTGCAACTGTAAGTTTTTTTTTTTGCTCATTGTTTGCATGTAACATTTTCTTTTAATATCACAGTTGCTACTTGCTAGAACGCTAGTTTATCCTTTCATAAATGGTCTGTAATTACAAGATCTCTAGCTGTTATAGAAATGCTGTTCTAACTCTAGGAGCTCAGTACAGCAACTTAAGTTGTTTGTAGGTATGGCAAAATTCAGCACTAAACTCATTCCCTTGGTTTGCAGTCTATGGCATCCATAACAGTTCCTTTTGCCTACTTTTGATGCCATCTCAACTCTAAGGAACCTTCTTTCCTTGAATGAGCCCATTGGGGCTCCAGTTAATTAAAGTTTAATTTTCAAACTGGAGTTAGAAAGTTGAATTATATACTGAGAAAGTTGGATCGTTTCCCAATTCCGTGAATGTGTTGGCTTCCTTTGTAACCTGTCCTTGAGCACATATTCTTTGGATTTCATTATTGTGGGTAACTAGTCTATTTGAGTAGTAGAGATGCATTACAAGTGATATACAATTACTGATGAAATTTTAACTTAACAAATTATTGTGTAACCGTTTTCTGAACTCCTGCTTTTTATGCACTGTTCTGAGTTTTATCTTTAGCACAAGAATATGTATTAGGGTTTACAGTTATGAACCCACCCACCCCACACACATCTGATTTTATATCAAATTTTATGTTTTACTGCAGCTGCCCTGTAAGAGAAGTCACCTTTGTGTTTATGCAGATTGTTACATTTCACTTTTTAGTCTGCGTTTGACTCAAGTTTTTACTAGAATACATATATTATAAAATCTCGGATTTTTTATTATTATTGTGAAACTACAAATTAAATGCTATAAAGGAAACTTAAGAAGTTAACAGAGTTTGAGGGAGTATTTGACAAGCTAATTGAAGTGAATGTCTGTGATCTTCTAACTTATTGAATAATGTATAGTAGGACATCGCTTTGCAGGGTCTTCTGTGGAAACTCCAGGAGCAATGTTTTTGCCCAGTAGTGAATCGAAGAAATTTTACTTCAGTGCTCTGTTTGATGATTTATTGTTTGCAATACAGGTACTGGAGGCAAAGGCAGGATTTTATGAGAAGCCCATTGCAACATTAGATTTTGCATCTTTATATCCTTCAATTATGATGGCCTATAATCTGTGCTACTGTACTCTGGTAAATTTTCCAAGCTTTATTCGTTTCTATATTCTTTTTCTAGTGTTTTGTTTGTGAAATTTGTTTTTCCATATGCTTGACAAGTCTGCGTTATTGATGCACAAACAATAGCTTAAAGAGAGGCTTGCAGGTTAATTTTCTTATACATTTTTTCATGAAGGTAAACCCTGAAGACATCCGGAAGCTTAACCTCCTCCCAGAAAGCATTAACAAAACTCCATCTGGTGATATGTTTGTCAAAGCAAGTCTTCAGAAGGTAACTTTTTCTGTCAGTATAGTACTCCCTCCGTCCGCCAAAAGTTGGTCCATTTGACTTTGCTATTTCAAGGTTCAATGTTTAACTCAAATTTCACATAACACCTGACCCTTGGCTTACCAGCCTATTAAGGGTCTAACAAGAAGCTTAGAAAATTGACTCAAATTGTAACAAAGATAAACAGTGAAAAAAATCCAGAAAATATATATTTAGAAAATTTAGATTTCGAATTATGATACACGTGTGAAGTATTTAATTTTCATTGTTTAAACATTTATGAAATAAATCATAGATTAAATACTGTGAGGGAATATGTATTAGAGATATGAAGTGTGATTGTGGAGTGATAGGTGAGTGTTTCTGTATGTCACTGGTCACATAATTGGAGAAGTAGGCTAAAATGGTAGTGAATAACATTGTCACTTTGATTTTTCAAGGGTGCATTCTTTTGTAATCCCGCCCCATAATATTTGTTTCTTCAGTTTTTCTTTTGTCTTTTCTAGTTAATACCAGCTGTCCTTAAACTATGCCTGATGTTGCTTACTCGTCCTAGAACTATCAATTGTTGCAGCATTCATCCTTTAAATATTTGTAGTGTTGTTACTAGTCCTGGTATGTGTAAATAAAGCATTATGAGAAGGAACACTTTTCAAGTACCACATAAGGTTTCCACCAGCACTGACGCTTCATTTACACTTCAGGATGAGTAAGCAGCACTTTAAATAGGTAAAGGATTAACAATCAATAGTTCTAGGATAAGAAGCAACATCAGGTATAGTTTAAGGGCAACTGGTGCCACTGAGCCCTTATATTTCGGCATCCTGAATTCTTGCATCCTAGCAGATCCTCCAAAAAATTTCCCTTTTTTTAAAGCCATTAGCTCAAGGAATAATTAACTAGAACCATTATGTTGCTTAGTGAAGGATAAATTTGGAGAAACATACAGTATTTGCTTATGTGGCACAACATCCGTAATTTTTTTTAATGAAAAGCATTATGGGATGGAGCGGGGTAATATTGTTGTTGTTGATGTTATGATTGTTGTTATTTTTGTTATTATTTGTATTACTACTGTTACAAATATTCTTACAACTACTATGATTATTAGTACTTCATAATAATAATAATAATAATAACAATAATAATAATAATAATGCAATATTCCTTCATTTTGCTTGATCCATAATATCTAACTGCTGCAAGAAATTTCATAATGGTCTGTCAGGGGATTCTTCCTGAAATTCTGGAAGAGTTATTAGCTGCTCGTAAACGAGCAAAAGCTGACCTGAAGGTAATTACATTATCTCTTCTTTACCAAAAGCTTTTGTCAATGTGTTCTTGGTTCTTCTTAGTATGTAATCAAAACCACTAACTTTGATGCTAAGTTCCAATTTTCTATCATTTTAGGAAGCCAAGGATCCGCTGGAGAAGGCTGTTCTGGATGGCAGGCAGCTGGCCTTGAAGGTATGCTCTCAACTCTCGAGCCATAATTTGTTATGGCATACTAGGATGTAGATGAAACTTTTTTTTTCTCTTACCATCTGGTTGTTTTCACTTATGATGATTCCTTTTTTCTATCTTCAGATAAGTGCAAACTCTGTGTATGGCTTTACTGGAGCTAGTGTTGGTCAGCTACCGTGTAAACAGATCTCTTCGAGTGTCACGAGCTATGGTATTGCTGATGGGTCTTCCCTTTTATATACTGTTCATGTCTAGTTAGTTGCTGACCATTGGTGTTGTTGCCTTTTGAAGGTCGAGAAATGATTGAGCACACAAAAAAGCTTGTTGAAGACAAGTTCAAGACACTTGGAGGTTATGAACATAATGCAGAGGTAACTGTGCTTTTCTTGTTGTTTCTGAATGAAACTGTGCTTTTCTTGTTAGTATGCTGAGTTCCCTTTAACAAGAAAAGGGTTTGCCTGAAAATGCACCTGTCAGTTTTCATTTCTTTATCATAATTCTGTCCCTTCACAGAGTATTTAAAAATTTCTAGGTTATATATGGTGATACTGATTCCGTCATGGTACAATTTGGAGTTCATGATGTAGAAGCAGCTATGAACTTAGGCAAGGAAGCTGCTGAGTACATAAGTGAAACTTTCACCAAGGTACCATAGTAGCTTCTCTCTCTCTCTCTCTCTCTCAATTTATTTATTTTTTCTGATGAAAAGTTTGTCTTATGAAAGTCAATGTTTTATAGAAACAACCTTTTATATACACATCCTTAAAGATTATGCTTCAACAGAATAAAAATCAAGTTCTATGTTTGCCTTGAATTGTTGTCTTTTGATGAATGTGGAATTGTTTTACAAAAAACAGGTACCATATAAGTTGGAAAATCCCATTATTAAGTCATAGTGTTCATTAAGGCTTTGTTATGCGTTGGGCCTCTCCACCTAGTGCCAATTGATTTAACAGGATGCTTTAATAGAGTAATAGAGCCCAAGCAGTCATAATCCACAATAAGTGTCATGTTCCACGTGATAGGTCTATTTAGTGTGCACATGAGTACGTGTGTTTAAGTGGGAATATCACACATGTTTATGTGAAGGGGATAGCTGAAGCCACGTTTTCAACCCCCCTCCCCCTTGTTTCTAAATTGTGCTAACATGAATTTATGTACTTCTAATACTAGCTTGGGATTATCATTTCTGTCATTTTTAGAGAACTTGTTGTCATGGAGGATTTTACTAATTACATCTTTGGAGAGTGCTTGTAATTTATTAACTTAATTTTCTTTACCCAGACAATCTTTGCACGAACCATGTCATATCAATCAGATGTCAGACTTTGCTTAGCGTATTATGAATCAGTCGGTTCTCCCAAAATTGAAAAAAGCAATATATATATATTTTTTTTAAATCAGATAAAATGATTTGAAATCTTGAATCCAAAGCGTAGATTACCTTATGTTTTTTGCATTTTATCTTGTCACACTTTAAGCTTAAACACGTTTTTTAACCAATAGATGCAATTAATAAGTTCCTATATCCATTGCAGATTACCTCAATTTATCTCTTTTTAGTAGTTTTCCTTGGGACCCTTTTCCCTGGTGTCATAGCTTCATAACCTGTTTTTTTTTTTTTTTTTAATAGCCTATCAAGCTAGAATTTGAGAAGGTTTATTTTCCATATCTGTTGATTAGCAAGAAGAGATATGCTGGTTTGTTATGGACAAACCCTCAGAAGTTTGACAAGATGGATACCAAAGGTCTGTAATCAGTTTAAGTTACCATACTCGAATCACGATGTAAGATTTCATAGATTCACTGTTAATCCATCAGATGCTACTTAAACAGGGATTGAAACAGTTCGAAGGGACAATTGTTTATTGGTGAAGAACCTTGTGAATGAGTGTCTTCACAAAATACTGATTGACAGAGATGTTCCTAGTGCGGTTCAGTATGTTAAGAATACAATTTCAGATCTTCTCATGAATCGCATGGACTTGTCTCTTTTGGTCATTACGAAGGTAGGGAAAATGATAATTAACTAATATTTTCATGGTTTTGCAGTGGAGCTTATTTTCTTATTTTCCTTTTTCATTCAGCCTTGAACCTATTTTGCACTTCACACACACACACACATACATATACACACAGTAACATGTTTATTCGTTACAGGGTCTCACAAAAACTGGAGATAATTACGAAGTCAAAGCAGCTCATGTTGAACTTGCTGAACGTATGCGCAAGGTTTGTTTCTGTTTTGCCCATTGTTGCTGATCTTCTAAACTTGCGCCTTGTTTTTGTAGATATTAAGTATTTAATTATTTTTAATTGGTACTGAAAACCTCTAATTAGGTGACATGTAACCTCAGAGGTCCCATAAAAGATTGGTTTGCAAGTGACTGAAAATTTATGTTTATACACGTTAAATATCTAAAGATGATGCAATAGCAATTAATGAATGTGTTTGTGGAAAGCATTCATACATAGTCGAATTTTGACTAGTATTTCATGATTATATCCCTCAACAAGCATTAATGTTCGTATGTCAGCGCATAGCTGGATTTTGTGAAAGCTTAACCAACTTTGCTATAAGGTATCGCTCGGACAAAGCAGCAAACTGGCCTCATTCCAAATATCATGACATGTTTGAAGTTGAGATATACTATAACAGGATGAATAAACAGAAATACCATAATTAGAAAAATGTGGTTCGATGAAACAAGTCTATGACGGCCCAAGTCTAAGAACTGGTACATGGGACTCTTGCTTATACCACATCTTCCATCCTTTAGGAAAAGGATGAGCACTAGGTGCTCTAGCTCATGAACTTAGGGTGAATTATATACATGAAAAATCATGTAGACATTCTGTGAGGGGCAGGAGTATGTAGGTGCTCTACATTGATAGGACCTTTGGCTAATTGGCATTTCTTCAGTTGCTTTTGGACCTAAGCCTTTCTAACTTTAACTAGGTGTTATAGGAGTATGTTTCCAAATCTCTGGAGCTTCTTGTGCTTTATGAAATGGTGATAATATATGACACCGCTATTGAACGGCTGACTATGTATTGACAGCGAGATTCTGCTACTGCTCCAAATGTTGGGGATCGAGTGCCTTATGTTATTATAAAAGCTGCGAAGGGTGCCAAGGTGTGTGTCTCTCTCTCTCTCTCTCTGCAATTGAGATTCACACTTCATTCCTTATTGAAATTCTTGTCTGAATCGTGCTCATCTGAGCTTGCATCAAACTTTTGGTCCAGGCAGTCATTTCTATTGTACTCTTTAGAGATTTGTAATGTATAATCCAATGACCCTCCTAAATTGCATGCACTATGGTCTTTTCATGTTATTCCTCACTCTGAAAATTGCCTTATGTTCCTTTTTTCTTTTATTTTGAGGTGTTTTCCTTTTGTATTCTCTCTTTTTGTTTTGCCAGTACTTTGATATCCATGCTTTTACTTGATGTTCTATCAGGCTTATGAGAAATCAGAAGATCCCATCTATGTTCTGGAAAATAACCTCCCCATCGATCCTAAGTATTACCTTGACAATCAAATTACTAAGGTAGTGGTCTTATCCTGCATAAATTTCTCGAACTTTGATTTACGTTTTGATAACTATTGCATTTCATGCAACAGCCAATTTTAAGATTATTTGAGCCCATCTTGAAGAATGCCAGTAAGGAGCTTCTGCAGGGAAGTCACACAAGATCTATTTCCATTTCAACTCCTTCAAATAGTGGCATCGTGAAATTCGCCCAGAGACATGCAACATGCATCGGATGCAAAGCAGTACTCGGGTAAAGTTATTTGCTTATAATTTCTCTTTCACCGTTCTGCAGAAGTATCAATGGTCTGCTATGCCAGAGTTTTATGCTTGGAGATGGAATCAACCATGAAAAATTCATGTTTAAATTTTGTGCCCATACGTGTATCTCGTCTGTTAGTCACCATTTGGCACAACTTGCCTACTACTCACAATTTGGCACAACTTGCCTACTTTAGTCCGTTGCTCAGCTGAATCATTTGTTAAAGAATGAACAAATTTACGTTTTGATTTAAAGACCTAGTCTTATAAAGTTAGGATTCGGGAATGAAATGCATTAGGAAAAGCACCTCACATTTTTGTTAAACTAGGATGTGTAGAATCTAGGCACCATGAGCATGTCATTTCTTATTGAGCTGAGTCCAATCATTTCTGTTTGTTCAGCAATAAAGAGCATACTTTATGCTCACACTGCAAGGGGAGGGAAGCTGAACTGTATTGCAAGACAGTATCACAAGGTAGAAATTCTCTGGACTTTTTTTTTTTGTTTCCTCGTTTTAACCAGCAGAGAATCGTTGTTTTGAATGAGAAACTGTATGAACACATTATTTTGACACGGTCTTTTCTTTTGAACTATTGGAAAACTGCAGTGGGTGATCTAGAGGAGCTCTTCGGGAGGCTTTGGACACAATGCCAGGAGTGCCAAGGCTCTCTTCATCAAGATGTACTCTGCACCAGGTACTTACTACCCAACTGGACATCTCAGTATGCTGCATTTTTGGCACTTCCACGTAATCTGAAATGCAGGCTGACTACATCTCTGATACATAAGCAAATACAAGTGTTTCTATTACCCTGAAAGAGATTGATCGTTTTCAAAAATGTCTTTCATAATAACTGATATTGCCATATAGTGGTGCTCTGTTCTTCAAGTGCGATCCATGGCAGGCCAACTTCCGAATATGCAGTAGACAAGAGAGGATGGAATCATAGATAAAATTGGTTGTTGTGGCATATGTAAAAAATTTATGAAGAAAAGAGTCATTCCTATGTTTATGGAAAGGAGTAAAAAAATTATCAACATAAATTCATTTTTATCTGTTCTCTTTGTAATTGGGTTTTGTGTCTGTTTCAGTCGAGATTGTCCAATATTTTACCGAAGGAAGAAAGCACAGAAAGACTTGGTTGAAGCAAAGCGCCAGTTGGACAGATGGAATTTATAGAATTTCTGATATCTGCTGCCCTTACAACTGTTTCTTTTTGCCAGGAAAGTAGGAAAGTAGTTTATAACATACATGCTTTCATCTCTAGGAAAGTAGGTCGTAATAGAACATTCCTCTGCAATTGGCTTGTGCCCCCAAAGGCGGCTCTCCTTCATGTAGTGGCTTTACACTTCTGATTGCATTGGCATTGTCACCCAACTCAGGTAGACTTTGCAACAAGTTTCTCTACTGTCACTGCCTGTCTCGTTAGTGTTTCGTCATTACTACTATGCTATGTTCTCGATTTTATGGAAATGCGTGTGTTTGCAGCTAGACTTGACTTAAATCTAAGGGGAGAAAGGAGGTTTATTCTCAAAAGGGAGACGTTTTTTCGTTCTTGAGAGCACCTCGCCATACCCTAGTATGGTCATTGAAGCTACTAGAGCTTCCTAGGTTTCAAAGTTCTAGTTACTTGCTGAAATGTTTCTGATTCTTTTGTATGGACTGGTATTGGACATATGCGCCTAATATTTTGATGGACTATGTAACCTGGCAACAGATTAAGAACTTCCTTTTGGCTTCTCGCTTAATGTACTTCTAATAACGTGCTAATAAATCATGAAATAAGGGGAAAACTTGTAAGTGACGTTACCATTGAATCCCTTTGGTCTTCTTGCTTCTTGGAAAGGAGTTTGCCAGTTTTAGAAGAAATGAGATAGACATTGAAGCAATGAGAGAGCACAAATGATGGTTTCTCGCTCTAGTGTTTAGTTGAGGTAGTTGTGCTGAAATGGGTTGTACTGTCCTGTCCCTCTTGGAGATCATCCAGTACCTCCATTGATGGTCTGATGCCTCAAAGCTGATAAACTCCCTTGTCCATTCTTAGATGGTCTCGTTGACATCCTTAGAGATTTTTCTGTTCCCAGGAACGGCCTTTAATTTTCCCAACATTTGCACCAGTTTCATTTTCCGTTCTTGCTCCTGTTTGGCGGTTGTAAGCGTCTGGTTCCTTTGTTTTTTTTTTCCGTTGCTTGGTATGAGACGATGGAATAAAATAGGTTTAAGGCACGAATAGGGGGTTTTAAACATGGTGAATGAGGAATAAAATTCACCAAATTTTGGGTGGAATTTATGGTGCTAAGTTTTTTATCTCACATTCCAAATTCATCTTTCCTTAAGTTTTTTTTCATCTTTCCCCAAATCAATTTTAATTACCATCCTTCAGATCGAAATTTAGAATCCATCATTTTTCGCCTCTGTTTGTCTCTCTCTCTCTCTGCTACAGACTCAGCTTAGAACAGAGCATTCTAAACTCATTTGTGGGGATCAAATTGTTATTCTTCTCGCTCCATTGTCTCCATGCTCTTCCTCCCCATCTTGGTGACGTCGGCAACATTTCATCATCCCTCTCTCATTTTATCTTTTGATTTTCATCTTAGCAAAACAAATGTTTTATGATCCCTAGCGCAGTTTGAAGTCTACTGCTGATCTTGTGCACAAACTCCGCCTCTGTCCATATCAGACTCAAATCTGGGATCTTCAATCGATTGAGTTTGAAGACGAGAAGCATCGATGAAACCCAGAGTACAACCATTAATTTTGAATTAGGATGTTGAAACAAAGATGGTGTTGAGAAGACATCTCGAAAAACTTGGTGGTTTTAGCATTTGGAAAATACAGGGATGTCGAGGAATTCGTGCCCATTGACGTCGTCGGCCCCACCGGTGAGACGCAGCTGAACCGGATCCCGAACTGGCCTAGCTCCGCGATGGCGTTGATGAAATTCACTGTCTCTCTCGCCGACTGGTGATGCCGGCGCCATTGGTCCCCTCCCGCCACTGGCTGAGACATACCAGGCACCGCCTTCTCAGTCCACCACGTCAGATCATAGGTGTTGATTCGGCAACATCTCCGGTCACCCACCCTCTCACCGTATCGTCTCTAATCGCCACCGTATCGAGTCCGGCTTGGAGAAAGTGGATCGATCGGCGAGCTCAAACCACGGTCGGCACTGGGAGTTTCTGAGGAAATCTGATTTGGGAGGGGAGGGGAGAGAAGAGGACTTTTACGTTTAGAAGAGGTGAGTTTCAGACGTGAATGTGAATTTTCTTAATTCACACCTTCGTAAATCACGTTAGGTGCGAATATTTTTAGGTGAAAAAATGAGTAAATCACCGGTAAAAAAATTGAGTGATTTTTTTTTTATTCATTTTAAAAAATGTATGTTTGAAACCCCTAATATAGGCAAGTGAATAATAGGGAAATGAGGAGTTTGGTTGTTTCTATTACGATCTTAAGTGCTTAAGAATATTAAATAATTACGAATAATGTCATTTCATCCACTGCAAATCAATATTTCATTGTTTCCAATTTCTTTCAACTAAATTGTGCTCTTCTTGTATCAAATTTCTTTTTTGACAACGCCTTCAATATAGCTTTCTGTTTTTTCATTTTAATTTTTTTTTTTGGACAACTAATAATTATATAGAGAGAGAGATAGTGATAGTGATGTGTCTCTACCACAACTGAAACATCAAACTACCCATTTGAAAACACAACACCAACAAACGCCCCTGTATGAACAGGCGAACAAGCTCCACTTGCTAAAACCAAAACCAGA
Organism: Daphne laureola; assembly: GCA_038382905.1. Taxonomy (NCBI): domain Eukaryota; kingdom Viridiplantae; phylum Streptophyta; class Magnoliopsida; order Malvales; family Thymelaeaceae; genus Daphne; species Daphne laureola. The sequence goes on along the minus strand of JBBYHH010000004.1, from coordinate 81,110 downwards.
GTAACATTTCATTTACTACAGGTCATGTAGCTACCTCCACAAGCTTACCATAATGCTCTAATAGAGCTTACAAAGAAGTTCCAAAGAATATCTAAATGTTTCTTGTATAGCAGGTCTTGACGGTGAAGTTTGGGGATCATCATCATATTAATAGAAAAAAAAAAAGTCATGATCACGTAACAGGAGAGTGGTGATTTTGTAGCAGATAGTTGTGATCATGTTATAAAAGAATAGTGATTCCATAATAAAAATTTCATGATACTCGTAATTCATAATCCTCATATTGAAATATGTTGATTATCAGTAAGAATTTCATGATCCAAGTAATAGTTTCATAATTAATTTAGATGATAGCAAAAAACCATATCGACGTTTAAATAGACTTAAAAAAAAAGTATCAAAACATCTAGTATATAGATCTCTTTTTCTTTCTATTGGACTAATTATTTGTAATTTGTAATTATAAAATAAAAAAATATGCATTTTTCAAAAAATATGAGAAAGGGAAGTGACATGAGTGTAGATAAAATATTGCACCTACCGTTGGGGGTGGTTTGATCTTTTGCTGAAAATTCCAAAATAATTTACGTGGGAGTAATAAATTGAATTGAATTTGAACCGTCCCATGGTCCTCTGATTGCAAATAAACCTGAAAGTCAAGCTATTTCCTTTTTGCCCAGGACAGTCAAAAGTTCAAATTACGTGTCCACTTTTGTTATATCAGTTTTCCTTCACAAACTAGAGGACAATGCATTTGAAACACAGATAATTGTAGAAACCTCGAAAACAAATTGGCTCTTTCTTTTCCTTTTTTTAATTAATGATCCCGTAAACAACCATCACAAAAACTACAAGAAAATGAATTTGCACTTCTTGGCTCTGTCTCCCTCGTTAACAAATGGAGTACTAATTGTGCCATGTTACAATTGCCATGCTTCTCTTTCAGCAAGGAAACAAAATTTTCTACACCAAAGAGGCTAAAGAAGAAGAAAGAAACAAATAACTAAAAAATCAGGGACCATTGGTACGGACAATTAGCGCACCACGCATGATACACATCACTATAATCTGTCTAGTTGCCATGTATTGCAATTTGCAAGTGGAAAGGGAGAGACCCAGATATACATACAGATACAGTCCACTCCTCCTAGGTGAGGGAGGAGATGTCGTGGTGCTACGCAAGAGCATAAGAAAGTTTCTCTTCATCTTTGGGCCTCCACAGAGATTTCTGGACACATAGAAGGCCTTCATCGTCCTTGGAGAAGGTCATTGGCACTTCCCACTGCATAGACCTCAACATGCTTTCTAGCTGATTTATGGTCTCAACATTGTCCCGAACGATAAGCTTCCCTTCTGGCCTTAGCATACGGTCAACCTCTGCCACAACGCCAGCCAAATTGCACCTGCATTCAAAATGATGATGTTCTAAATTCATATTGTTTCATGCCAGGCAGATGTAAAATGAGCAAATATAACTCCAAATACAGGAAACTTTGACTTATAAAACGTCGACACAAACCTTTCCTTAACCTTGGAGAAAAGGTGATCCGCATGAACAAGATCATAAGATCTAGGATAGGTGCTAAATGATTCACACCAATCATGATAAATACCAAAAAGGCCTCTTTCATAAATTATTGGAAGTGTATCTGGAGAATCAATTGTAACAATGTTCATGACCCACACATTCAATTCCCTCAGAGCTGCAGCGAACCTGTTAACACACCAATCAAACAAATTGTCAGCAAGGAGAATCCCCCAATTGAATATATTGTCAAAAAAGAAGGCCATTTTCCGTACCCTCCATAAACAGCTCTCATGTCCATTACATTTCTCACATATGACCAGTCTATACCCATTCCTTTCAGATATGACTTGGTCACCACCCGTTTCCAGTGATCATAGTCTGCACTGAAGTCTTCAGGAGCTGCTTTTCCATAGACTCCAACTTTAGAACTTGACAACCAATAAGGTGGTCTCTCAACTCTTATGGGCCACTGCTCAGGCCACTGAGAACCACGTTCAGAAGCATCTGTAGGTACTTTGTGCATACATGCTTGAAGGGGCACATTCCTGAAGAATCATAAACAATGTTTACACAAACTTGTACAGCAATGAGGAGTTTCACTAAAAGCTGCAGCAATAATAGTTACTCTCAACCACAAAAATAAATACAGTAATTCATAATTTTATACTCTGTTATAACTTTATGTTTGACAACAAACCCTAGATTTTGAGAGATTGAGAGTCCTCAAATAATTCAGCCAGATTTTGTTCCACTTATATTCCTAACCAAAAGGCATTTGATGTTATTTTTATCCGCTTACCAGGCAGCATTAGGATCATCAGATTGCGAGCAAAGAGGAGGCTCTTGTTGGGATCTCTTCTCGTAGCACTCATTCGAAGTAGGCTTTCTGAAAGTTGCTATACCAACTCCATTTACGACATCCTTAGTTTTGTTTACAAGTTCCCAGCACATAGTTTTTGTAAGCTGTTGCATGGCTGCAGACATTTGGCATCCATCAGACACAGTACTAAACCTTGCTCCCCATTTCATGAAATATAATTATGCATTAGCCCTAACCTCTCCATATTTCAACGTCTTCTGGAAGCTTCTGATAAATAGGAGTAGCAGACCACACAAAAAAGCCACCAGGTCTCAGGACACGATTCAGCTCTAGAAGTAGTTTACCGCCTACCAAAACAAAGCAAACAATATAATCGATATCTTATACTAAAAGGAACCCATCAAACAATCAACAAGCATAGGAGATCTTCAAGACAGTAATATTGCAAAATAGCCGTTTAAAATAAATAAATTATTACCTTCTATATGCCATGGGACTCTACAGCGTGCACAATGAACTACATCGAAAACTCTACCCGGAAAGGGAAGTCTTTGTGTGCCCATCACAGCTGATATAGCAGGAATCCCCCTTTCAAGTGCAAACTGTACCTGAGCTTCATGTTCATCTTTTGGAGCAAAAGACATGGTAAGCACACCTTTATCAAAAAGAAATCCTCCAAAGCTAGCAACTCCACAGCCAACATCTAATACAACATGAGACCTTTTTCCCCAAGCAACCTCAGCAACAGACTGCAAAACAGACACAGTAAGTAACAAGCCTAAAAAGATTAAATAAACAGGTAAATAAAGCTTCCATAGACCGATAAAAAGAGAATCAATGGTAACCACTTCTACAAGTTAGGTTGATCCATTCATACATAAGATAAGTGGGTCACAAAACTACCAGGCACGATAAGCGAGCACTAAAATGAATTGAATGTTCACACTACGACTAATACAACATTGAACCATTATGAAATACATAAAGTGAAATGAGCCAGAAAACTGAGAAATAATATGCAAAGTTTACCGAAATGGGATGTAAATACCTTCTCAAAATGTTCCTTAGATCCATAATCCATTGGGATAGGCAAATAAAACAAACTTGCAGCTGTTTCATTTCTTAAATAACAAATTTCGAAGAATAAAATTGGTGATGGTCTTTCTTTAAGTCGTTTAAATTGAGCTTCAAGTCAGGCCATTGAAAATTGAATTTTTATCATAGTAAACACCCATCAGTACTAGTCAGAACAATTAGGTGGTAAACATTGGGAGAGATTCCCCTCTCTACTACAAATAATCAGACATATGGAGTACAAATTTTGTTAATACCAGTATCAGTATGAACTTACTGATCCATAAGAATCTCACCTCCAAAACATTTTAAATAAAAAAATAACATCACCTTCAATGTTGAAGAAAATGAAAGTCCGTAGAATAAAAGATGGGTATGTACTTAAAGGAAAAGACACATGCAAAGTACTTACAAAATGAACTTAATTTAATACTCCATTTTCCATTTGAAGGAAGGGAAGA
>JBBYHH010000004.1:34215-45875 GCA_038382905.1 Daphne laureola | reverse complement strand
TCCGACCCGACCGTCCCTCTCACGACCTTCCGAGCTTGGTCTCTGGTTCGTAGTCGGATTTGAACTGCGCCCTTATGAGAATGAGGCAAAGTTGGAGGTTAATCGATTGAGACACCCATGATTTGCTGGAGTTTACGTTTGCTGAACTCGAGCATGGGGGTGATTAACAACTCCAAACTCATGCCTGGCTCACGACTCGACCTGAGAACTGAACGACGATAGAGATTTCATTTAGGAGCTTCTTAGAGCTGTCATCTTGATTAGACGACGGTGGAGATTGCTTCACGGCGACGACAAGATTCCTGTTGAGTACACCTTCATGGATGCCTCTGCCGATCAATCTAGACGACGAGAATCCTTTGGTTGCCTCTGTCAACTCTCTATAGTCGAAGCATTAAAAAATGGAAAAGGATCGAATGGAGAAGATGAAAATGTTTAGAGGCCACGTGAGGGTAAGAAAGAATTAAAAAATGGAAAAGGAAAAAGGAATTTTCTAAGATGGATTGGAGTTTAAAAATGCCACTCCACCCCTGCCCAAACAATCTATTAACGAAACCCAAGGACATCTAAAGATCTGTTAGATTTATCAACTTCCGTCGCGGCACCTGACATCACGTGCTGAATTAACTAAGCAGGCCGTTCAGGCCGTTATCTGCATCACTTCCATAGTTGAGGGTATCAAGCTGCCCGTTTTATGTTTCAGGCCCTAACTCGTCTGAGTCAATATAGTTCGAGGTAGCACGGTGTGAAAAACATTAGGCCTAATATTGTTCTTTTACCTGTAATATTATCTAGCTACCTTTTTTCTTTTTATCTATCTTTCTTTCTTGCTCTGTGTTTATCCTTCAATTGCTTTTGCTCGATTTATTCAAGAGTCTAATTCGCTTATTTAGTTTCATTTTTGTTTTGTATAGACCAATGAAATTTCTCACTCATGATTTTACATTTTCTTCCTCTTTTCAATGGATGGCGTGAATTTCATATACTCCATCCATCCCACAAAAGTTATCAACTTTACTATATTCTATTGTCCCACAAAGGTTAAATTTCCTAAAATACAAACTTTTCACCAAATTACCCTTATCATTACCATTTTAAACACTTGGGAGTATTTCCATATACTTTTTTTTATACCAAGGGTAAAAAGGTCAGCACACTACTATTCTCCCATTTTCTTTAATATATGTGCCCAAAAAAATTGGCTTAAATACATATTATTACCCTGAACAAACTATGACAAAGTGGGCAAATAAGGGCCTGAACAAAAAACGATACAGTTAAGGGACTGAACTATAAAAAATGATGCAGATAAAAGTCTGAATTTTGGAAAAACGGTGCAAATAAGGGTCTAAATGAGACCCTCATCTACATCATTTTTTATAGTTCAGGCTACGGTGTAAACGAACTGAGCGAGCCCGAACATCACTAGTTTGAGCTCGGTTTCGAGTTCGTGAGAGTCGGCTCGAGTTCGTTCGAGCCGAGCTCGAAAAAAACAGCTCGAGCTCGGCTCGTTTAATGTTCGAGTTTGGGTCGATAGTTTGTGAGCTTGAAAAATTTAAGTATTTAATAAATTTAAATAAAAAAAACAAGGACTAAGTTGTAAACTATCACAAAATCATCTATCTTCCTTGGATTCGTGACTCATGAAGCTCGGCTCGTTTAACGTGATTCAACTGTTCGAGCTCGAAACAACTCGTGAATGATTCGGTTCGTTTTATACTCTTAGCTCGAATTGGCTTGTGAGCTGGCTCGAGCTCTACTCGTTTTACTAGAATCAAAATTTCAGTTCGAGTTCGGGTTTGTGGATCGTGAAGTTCGGCTCGTTTAATGTGGTTCGAGCTCGAACTCAAACTGGCTCGCGAACGGCTCGGGTTGTTTTGCACCCTTAGTTCAGGTCCTTATTTACAACTTTTGTGCGATTGAGGGAGTACTTCATTTCACCTTTTTGTCTTATTTATCTTAAGTTGCGTTTTAATTTTTTTCTTAAAATTGTCAACGAAATTTCTCACTTATATGATTTTACATTTTCTCCCTCTTTTCACATGGGTAGCGTGGAAAGAAATTGTATGTGCGGACTACAATTTAGTCCAAGTATTTCATTTTTCCTTTTAATTGTATTTATCTTAATTTGTTGCATTTTATTTTATTTTTTGTTAGAATTGTTAAAAGCACTATCTCTCATTTGGTTTTTATTTTTGGGTAATTATCATTTGTCCCCCTTGAGGTTTGATATAATCTTCACTTTGTCACTGTATTTTCAGAATTCTCTTTTTTGCCCCTTGAGGTTTGATGAAATATTCAAATACCCTCTTGAACACTAACTTCCATTAACAAATCTGTTAAATTATAAATCTAATTACAAAATTAAACCCTTAATTTTTGAACCCTAACAATTGGGTAAAGTGCACCGTTAGTCCCTTAACTTTGCTTATATCCTATTCAGGCCCTATTTTAAGAATGTCTGGCTGGAGTCTCTTAACTTTGGTTTTTTGTACAATTTTAATCCTTCTGTTAGTTTCTCAGTTCTTCCGTTTTGTTTGATGTTTTTACGCAAATGCCCTTACAATTATAGTTTAATTACACATTTAATAGAAATATGGTCCTTACAATTTTAATAAATGTACATATGGGTCCCTAAAGATGTTTTTTCTCCTTTACTCTTAATTTCTTGTTTTCTTCCTTATCTTCCTCAACCATTCCTCTTGTACATCCCGCCCGACAAAATTTGATCTCTCAGATCAGCCCAAAAAAATTGATCTCTCACATAAGGGAAAAACAAAACAGATCTGGGTAGGGCTCCGGTGAAAGGACGAAGTCGAGGATGGCCTTCTTTGTGGTGGTGGTGAGAGGGCGCGAGCTAGGTAGGATTAGGCACGTGGGACAAGGTGAACTAGGTAAAGCGAAAGCAATGAGGAGCAGATCCGATGAAGAGAATGATTGTGAACCGCCAGTGATCTTCAACGGAGGGAGATACGCGAAGAGAACGGAGGGAGACATGCTGGTGATGACTTCAAGTTCCACCTGAGAGATATGCCAAGATCGACGATTTCAGAATCCGATTTCAGCCCAGATTGACGATTTCAGGGACTAATCGCCTAGATCCAACCTGCTACAAATCGAAACAGAGAAACTAACAGAATCTGATTCGTCTATTCTCTTTAGATCTAGATCTAATTAGAGATTTTTCATCCGTTCTGCAGGTTGCCGAAGACGAACGCCACGACGGGGATATTGGTGGCGATTTCCTCCTCCGTCAGGTCGTTGCTGTTGCTGCCATCGTCTCTAGGAGACTTGATGCGTCCAGCAAGTAGGTGCCTCAAAGTTCCAATATTTACACCCTGAGTTGATTCCTTAAACCCTCTGGTTCAGTTTGGTTGCAAGTCCCAGAAAGATCTCAATTTTCTGAAACCCAGAAAATTCTTCCCATACGCTGCAACTCTCTTTCACCATCCGCTTCAGTTGATTTCCTTTCAGTTTCGATTCAGGCATTTGGCCCCAATTGAAATGGGTGGGTTTTGAAGATTTTTAAAGTTTGAGGTCTCTTTTATATATATTTTTAACTAATTGTGTGTAATTGGATATGAAAAATGACATTTACAGAATTTCTCCTAAATTAAATGGCAACTTAACTGAGAAATTAATAGAAGGATTAACATTGTTATAACCTGAATAGGACAATAAGCAAAGTTAAAGGACTAATGGTGAACTATACCCCTAACAATTATACCCCTTTCATTTTTACCATCTCCCTCTCTGTACTGAAACTCTCACGCCCATGCCCACCACGCTGTCCAACACTGAGCTCCAACCACAATGCATCATTTCTGTAGCCTACTAAATTAAAATTACAATTTCATTTATACATTATTCCCACAAAGAACAAAGTACCAAAGTTCTCTCATTATAAATTTTTAATCCCCAATGCTCCAATCTCAAAGCTTCATCTGACGAACAACTAGAAAAATGAATATTACGGTTTTTGTTTTTTGGGTGAAAAGAGGTTGGTTACACAAAACTATAGCATAACGTTTTTCCCTCTATCATGACGGTTCGTAGTGATATTAAAACCAAGAGGGGCATCATATCCAAAAGCAAATGTCTCCCTAGTTGTGAGCAAGATGAGAATGCTTTTGGCATGGAAGATTATTAGAATCAAAGATGTGATTCAAGTCAAACAGAATAGTTGACACTAAGAAATCTGGAGCTTTATCCAAGAATGTGAGATTTTCCGGAAAAGTCCTCGCATGTTTGGCCAGTTGATCTGCAACACGATTTATCTCTCTCAGGCTGAACCTGATCCCTCGAACTCCCAACTACTTTAACCGTGCCCGACATTCAACAATAATTCCCTGTAAGTAGATAGGAGTGGTTGTGGTTTCTTTGATAATGTTGCATAAACTCAAGCAGTCAGATTCAACTACAATCTCTATGTTATTCATCAAACCAGCCATTTTCAGCCCTTCCAGCAAGGCGCAAGCCTTGGTAGCCATCTCATCACATGTACCTAGCTTCTTCACAAAAGCTATAACAAAGGTACCCGAGGAGTCTCTAATGATGCCACCCGCCCCATTACCATGAGTCGATGAAGAAGGACCATCTACATTTAGATTAAGACATGGAGCTACAGGAGGATTCCAATGTTGAAGCTTATGTCTAGGGTAACTTGGAGACTCTTGTTTTCATTTTTTAAAGCCCAGATTTCAGCAGAGTAACCAATAATTCTAGTGACTACATTAGTAGAAGAATCTGCATTTTTACCAAAGATTAAAGCATTCCTAGCCTTCTAAATATTCCACACAGCGGCAGGAAACATATAATTCCAAGGGATACCATGCCAGGGAGAAGGGGATTTCAAAGTGCAACAAGATTTTAAACAAGACAACCTTGCAATAGGTGGAAAGTGAAATCTCAAACCAGCCCAAACATCCTTAGTAAAGAAACAATCCCTAAAGATATGATCAATAGTTTCATCAGCAGCATGACACCTAGCACACAGAAGAATCAGTCAGACCTATATGATGCAAATAAGAAGCAGTGGGAAGTCTTGCATGGGCAACTTTCCATAAAAACATTTAATTTTTGGAAGTCTTGGTAGACCATATCCAATCCCAGTTATCAGTTGGGAGAAAGTTAACAGAATTTCCTTTTCTAGCCTTATATAGGCGTTAGAAAGGCTGAACTTACCCAAGGAGCAAAGATCACATGATAAAATGTCAGTGACGGGAGAGGTAGTATTAACAAAAATGCCGTGAATATCAGACAATATTTCAGCAGGCAATACAAAGGATATAACATCATTATTTTCCACAAAATCACAGAGAGAGAGCTCGCTTTCACCAGCCAAAAGGGGTCCATGAATGCATTTTCTGATTGAGCTAGAACCACACCACCTATCATGCCAAAAAATTATTCTTTGACCATTTCCAACAGCCCACTTTATATGATCAGCCAACCAATTACCATTAGAAATGACTTTCTTCCACAACGAAGAAGCAGTTTTCATGAACGGGTTGGGAGCATATTTTCCTTTAAGAACGAACTCATAGATTATTTTTAGTTAAAACCTTCCATGCAGTCTTGGCTAGATAAGTATCATTAAGATCTTTGGCGGAAGGGATCCCAAGGCCCTCAATTTCCTTGGGCATTGTAACTGTTTCCCAATTAACAAGGTGAAGTTTTTTACCTTCAGGTGTTGAACCCCAGATGAAATTCCGGCTCAATCTATCAATATGGTCAGTAATGGTTTTAGGGAGCTTGTTAATTTGCATGTAGTAGGCGGGAATTGAGGCTAAAACTGATTTAGTGAGTTGCACTCGCCCAACTATAGATAAACAGTTTTTCTTCCAACTACTAAGTTTCATGTTGATTTTTTCAATTATGAACTCACATTTATTTCTACGCCAATTTCCAGCCTCAATAGGAAATCCCAAATAATTTCCAATATTATCAGTGCCTATGAGACCCAATCTTCCAACAATACTGTTTTTTAGGCTAGCATCAGTATTTTTAGAGAATAAAATTTGTGACTTTTCTGCACTAATAATTTGCCCTGATTGACCACAAAAGTCCACTAAAACCCTATTAATAATATTAACAGATTTCAAAGTGGCTTTTGACAACAAAATAATATCATCAGCAAAGAAAATGTGAGATCGCCGCACACCCTTTATACCTACCCTAAACATTTCTTATTCCCCACTTTCACATTCCACGCAAATGCGAAAAGCAAGATATTCAAGACATATAATGAAAATATAAGAAAAAGATGATTACCTTGTCTGATTCCGCCAGAAGGGAGAATCTCCTCAATGATTTCACTATTAACCAAATAATTCATAGAAGTTGAACATACACATGAAAGAATGAGAGTGCAAGCATCCCCTATAGTTTTTGCAACAAGCTTCACATTTCCTACAATACAACTGACTCACACAAATAACATACTCCCTCCTACAAAAAAATGAATGGTTGAGATTAAATTGGATGTATGCCCTGATCTACCTTGCCTAAGTACACCTAAGTGAAAACTGCACAAAAAAATGAACAAGAAAATGAAAGATAAAATAAAGATAATTTATTAACTTTAAAAGTAAAACTTTCCAACAAATTCTCCAATAAAACCTAAAACAAAATGGGTGTAATTTTTCACGATAATGGAGCCTTATTTGTTCACATACATGTAAGTTTTATTAAGGGTTTTTTTTTTTCCCCTTCTTTTTTTTTTGCTGTCAAATGAATTCGGGGAAAATATCTGTCAATATCTGTCCTTTCGGCTCACATGAAAGGAGATGGGAATTTTTTGGGGGGAAATTTAGGAGTGTGTTTTGATTAATGGACAAAATATATGTGAGTAAGGAAATTTGAAGAAAATATTATTTTATAAAAAATTATTGTATTTAAAATTATTAAATGTATTGGGATTGAGAAAGTTAGATTTTTTTTTTTAAGAAAAAGTGTTAATGAACTGAGACTTGAACTACCAATTACTGAGTTAAAATGACAAGAAATTTTGGTGGGCAGATAAGACCATAATGATGAATACTTTGAGAGTGCAAGTTATTTTAAAGTCTATCAGCATTATTTCACACAAATCACCCTCAATCTTCTCAATTTTGCACCATTTCAATCATGACCATTCTTCACAAAGCTCTTACCGCTATCAACAGGAACATCCTCTTATTTGTGACAGAATGATCAGAGAGCCCATTTCAGTATAAACTTCATCAACCCAGATGCCAAAGCAGGATTTATGGATCAGAACGCATATGGGTACCATATTCAAACCTTGATATATCTCACAAAGATGGCTGAAATGCTAAATGAGAAGGGAAATGGAGACAAATGAAGAAATTCATGGGCAAAAAAAAAGGGAAATGTAGTTCCTTTCCTTTCTATATCTGGTTTTTGTACATGCAGGCAAACAATTGACAAGGGAATGGAAATGAAGAAAAAGAATTAAGGACCGCGAACTGGGAAGCAGAACCAGCAGCCACGAGCTTGGTCTTCAGGTATCATGCCACCTCCTTTGCTTGTATCCACTGCCTCTAGCAACCTAACAACCTCATCCATCTCAGGCCGTTTCTCCAGATTCGCATCCCAGCATTTCCTCATGATGCTAGCCAATGCGCTTGGGCAGCACCGAGGAATTTCAGGTCGTAAATTCTGCAGACAAGAGATCCCGATAATCAGATATTATGATCACAAAAAGTTAAGCACCCTCAGCCCCATAACTGAGTTTCTACCATTTATAACACATGCAACAATAAGAGATTGTAATTATGTGCAAACCTGTCGAACAACTGCAGATGAAACATCAGCAAAACTGAGATCAGGATACGGCATGTCACAGCAGTATATTTCCCACAAACAAATGCCAAAGCTGTAGACGTCGCATTTTCTATTATAGGGCTTCCCATCAAGGACCTGCAATAAGAGATTGCGCTAGTTCATACATGCCTTCCCACAAAGAAGTCTAAGAAGTTTTAGGCGCTCAGCAAACCGTATCATCCTAGGTCTAAACCTTTTAACTACCTGTGCAATGTCTTTCACTAAGAGAGAAGCAATAAAAAAAAATCGATACAAAAGGAGTTGATACCTCGGGGGCCATGTAACCAAGAGTGCCCGTTTCACCAGTCATATCCTTGGGGTTCTGAGCTTCAACTCTTGCCACACCAAAATCAGCAATTTTTAAGTTTCTACGAACATCCAGTAACATATTCTCTGTCTTGACATCTCTATGGACTATCCTTTTAGAGTGTAGGTAGCTCAAACTGCCAAACGAGGGAAACAATGTCACTTTTCTACTTAGTAGTTTACAAATTATGAGATTGCAATCATTAAAGATCAAAACTTACCCTCTAGCAAGGTCTAATGCCAATTGAACAACAACTTTAATGGGGAGTTTCTTCCTTCGGATTTTAATTAAAAAACTCTTTAGCGTCCCACCTGCTATGTATTCAACAACCACACAACATGCTCTTGAAGGAAGAGCAGTATCAGGAATTCCTGCAGTGCTTTTGGAAGGGATCTTAAGGTTGGATGTTCCCATTGATGCTCCCACAAACTGTAGCATATAGTACTGAGATTAATATATAAAAAACCCTTTAAATCAAACAGTTCCATTCAGGAGAAAAAATGAAAGAGTTGGTGACAGTTTGACCTTCGTAACATTTGGGTGGTCAAGCTTGTGCCAAACAGCAACCTCTTGCCGGAATGATGCACGCAGAGCAGCAGATTCAGCAGCTGTGGCAAACCCATCCTCACCCCAATCTAGCACCTTAACTGTTTTAGAGAAGTGTTGGTTGTTAGAAATGTAATTTCTCTATTGCAGAAAATTTTGGCCCTCTATTATGCTTCCAGTATCCATAGACACAGTTTAGATATTGAACTTTTTTCAGGTAAAACTCTTACTCAACGATCAACATGTAATGTTTAAAACGAATCAAAAACCGAAATCTGATCAGGAAAAACAAATCATACTTCAAGGATGACAATTAGAATGTGAGCTTTACGGCCCAAGATTCTTGTCAAACTGACTGCTGATATCATAAAATCTAAGACCTCCTACAAAGAATCAAATCAAACTTCACGTATAGAAAATGTGAAGATCCTTCTTGAGAGTGAAAACTAAAATCTGAGATAGGAAATGAATTCGAGTCTCATGGCATTGCTGAACAAAAGCTGGAACATAAACTAACAGAATACTAGTGTAACTATAAAAGTCAGAAAAAGAAAACATTATTAACGTAAATACTTATTTAGTATTACCACAACCATCAGAGGCTGGGTACATAAAAAGGATCTTAGACAGTAGCTTCCACCAAGCATTAGTTCATCCAAACCTACAAAAATCTAACTAAGTTTTCCATAAAAGAGAAAACACTCAAGAACAGCTTCCTCAAAACCCCTGAAACTTGCTACTTAACCAGCAGTGACTACTATGACTTGCTTGAGAAACAAACTAATAAGTCAAATATCCAGATCTTTTTTTCCAGCAACACTTCTCAATGTCATATTACAATCTGAACATTAGATCCACAATACTTTAGCTCAAATCATTTTATCGTTGAGCAATTCGTCTCATTCATATAAACTCTTCCACTACAGCAATCTTAGTTTGTTTCCAACTGATGAAGCCATCATCTTCCCAGAAGAAAAAAAACAACCAAAAAATACTAACTTTCACCTTAGTAAGAAAACATACACAAATTTCTTAAACAATCACCAAAAATCCAACATGATATGGCAAGAGAATGAAGAAAGGGGCAATCACCTGCAACATCCCGGCCATCATAAACGCCGCGATAGACAGAACCATAAGTGCCATGAGCAATAACATGCCTAATATCAAGCTTGGCCAAATCAATTTCCCAAATTTCCTTGACCCCAGAAGCCTCCTTTGTGTCCTTGGTCCAAGCCCGGCTCAGGTGCTTGTCCAGCTGCAAATCCCAGCTCTTGAAATCTATGGTGTCGGCCCTGAGATACTCCTTGGCGCTTAGGCTTCTCCGCAAGCCCGAAACTTTCTCAACGCCGGCGTTGCTGGGTTCCATCTTTGAAAACCGGCGATCAGTAACAGCAGAGTTGTAGACAACAAAAACACTGATTTGTGTTTGGTTGGTGAAAGAATTGAGAAGGCAGGCAGCGCAGGGGGGGAGAATATTGAATAAAATGAGAAGGGTTTTGGTTTCGATTCGCAGGTTTATACCGAACCCAAATTAGTTTTGTCGTGCCGTAATTGAGTGACAGGAGTTTTGTTTGGAGTAGGATTGGATTTAGTGGGTGGAGCAGTAAAAAAGACCCTCCTTCCTGTTCCTGGTAGTACTCGGAAACATCGTTCGTGTTTTTGTCCAAACCAAAAATACAGAGTCCATATAAATACCATGAGTCTTCTTCATCATTCTTTCTGCTACTGCCTTTCCATGGATACTATATTTACTCCATATATCTACAGGAAACACACTTTCTCGTTTTATTGCCACATTCTTAATGTCAAATACTAAAAGTGCAACTAAGAAATATAGGGTTGAGAAGTAAGCCGGGGTGGCATACAAAGTAAAAAGTGAAAATCTCCGATTTTAACATTAACGTTTGTTTGTTGGATTATTTTTTATCATTATTTTTAAAATTGGATTTTTTTTACCATTATCATTATAATTTAGAGTCTCTTTTTATCATTATCGTTAAATTAATTTCACTTTGAACCTTAAAATTTTTAAAAATCAACAAATTCGCTAATATTCTACACTTTTGTTTATTTTTACTCTAATCCTTGGTGGTTTCTTTCATATTTGTGTTATGTTCTGTTTTGTTCTGCTCTTTATATCTCAGTTTTTTTGGAGTTCAATCGGCAACAAGTTATTTTTTTGTTAATTTTTTTGGGCTTAGATTGTAATTTTTACAAGTTTAGGGTTAGTTATTTTTCATTTTTGAAAATTTGTGGTCAAATTGAGTATGAAGATATACTCCACAACGGAATATTCTGAGAATATTCCCTCCGTTAACGGCATCAGTGATAAAAAATGCCCAAAAAATAAACTCAATGGTAAAAAGAGTCAAAAGATAAAGTATTGATGGCAAAAAATAACTCGTTTTCAAAATAATAGCAAAAAAAGTCCAATGAACAAATGTTAAGGGTAAAATAAGAACTTTTCCCAAATAAAAATACTAATAGATACTAAAAAAAATCTAAAAGAAAAAACGGATGAATTAAGTATTTAGGGAGTTTACTAAAAAGAAAAGGAAAGTAATTTTTTTTAAGATAGGTATTGCACTATTAAATTATAAGATATATTACGCCAACCGTGAGAAACTAAGGTCGTGACAAGCGAAGATGGATAGAAGTGTCGAGAAAGTTTACCACAATGCTCTAAATTGGAACCGGTCAAGGTATGAGTCGCTCTATTGGCTCGATGATGCACATATACGATGCAATCCTGACAACTAAAAAGCAACCAAACACTGGCAAGCAAAATTGGGATGGGATTTTGTTTTGTTTTTAAGGAACACTGCTAGAAAAGAAGAATGAGTAACCCTACTCCTAACGCTGTTGTCGCCGCCACGTTGCCTTTTGCTTTGGTGCTGTTACCGGTGCCGGTGTCCGGCGATCGGCTTATCTGGATCTATTCCAGCCCTTACCCCGCATCCTTCTTGCCCACTAGATG
>JBBYHH010000004.1:0-13451 GCA_038382905.1 Daphne laureola | reverse complement strand
ATATGGGGCTTGCGTGCCGTTTTGTGACCTGCATCCCCACAGGCCAACAGACCCGCTTCTACCAAAGGCCAAACCGGATGGACGGACCAACTTGGGCCCTCAGAATACGGGGCCCCAGCCTCCCATATTCCGACTGAAATGGGGGAGGCTCCTTGATACCTACAGGGCCCAAAGGACCCAGGAGTTGGGCCCATTGGGCCCCGGTCTTCTGGTCTCCCTTCCTGTTAATCCGTATCTTCACTCGAGCCTATTGGATAAACCTGGATCCCTAAGTTTGCGGCTCAAGTAACGGGTCCTTTATATAGTAGAATTAGGAATCCTCTCAGCTGACTCCTAATTCAACGAGCAACCACCCCGGACCTAATCCGATTGGAACTAGGGAAGCTCTCTCCCTATAAAAGGAACAGGAAGCACCTCTCAAAGGTACGATATTCTCAATACTCAAACATTAGTGGAGCTGGGATAACCTCATAGCTCCTTCTTCTAAAATAGAGACTGACTTAAGCATCAGAGTGGGTCCCCGGGAAAATATCCCCGGTCCATCTCTTCTCTTTGTTGCAGCCGCAGGTTCTTCCAGCATAGACCGAAGAATATCACATAGAGTACTGGCTGGAGTTGGCGATGCACCAGACGGGTTGTCCTTCACTTAATCAGTTCGTCGAACATGTGAGAGGCCCTCTAGGGGTCGAGCTGTTCAACAACATTGCTGACCAATCAGTGTTCCTAGCACAAGAATGAGTGGGGAATTACGTTGTTCAGAAAATATTTGACTTGGAAGACCCAAGAATAACAGAGAGGGTATGCCAGACACTGAGAGGGCAATATGGTAATCTCGCCTAAAAAAAAAAGGGTAATTATGTTGTCCAGAAATGTTTACGGTCATCCGGTTGAGTTTTTCCATTGAATGAACTTCTAGACAATAATGGAAATCAACTTTTGACGATTGCTAATCACCGGTATGGCAACTACGTGGTAACCACAACAATTGAAGTGTGCAATACTGAAGATCTTGACAGATATCCATTGTCGGTGCGCATATTGAACAACAATCATCATAAATTGCAATCGTTCGTTGGCAGACACGTTCTACGAAGCTTGAATCACGCAAGAAGATGCATGTTTGCCTACTAAACGTGAACTTGAACATTATGTCACATTCAAATTGTTTTGATACAGGTTTGTATGATTAGAAATTAGTATCGGTAGACCCGAATGAACTATGTAGAGATTATGGGTCCGTTTAGTTGTGGAAAACATTTTCAGTTTTCATTCTTAAATTTTCTTTGTAAATGTTTGATTGTGTAACTAGCTTTCAAGTGATGAAAAATCTTGTTTTCTAAATATTGAAAAACTGTAAAATTAAACTAGAGAACTTTCAAATAATGTTTGCTAACTTAATACTACAGTTTTCCAATATTTGAAATACAATGTTTTCCATCTTTAGAAGTTAGTTATACAGTCAAATATTTATAAATAAAAACTGGAAACATTTTCCACAACTGAACAGACCCTGTGCGACTTGCCACTTGTTTTCTGATAATTTATTCCAGTTATGTTGCTTCAAGTTTAATAAACGAAGCGATTTACGAAAAAAATTCATAACATCACAAAAATTTGGCTACATCAGATGCCTCATCCCCTTCTCATTCCTCTCCCACACCCCTTTCCACCCATAACCCTTGCAACAACTTCTCCCTGAGCACTCACATACTGCACATCAGTTGCATCAATCCTAGCATTGTCACACAACTGTCGTGTTATAACCTGCAAAATTATAAAGTCTCAAAATAATGCCAACCAATCAGCATCCTCTCTCTTTCCAGTGGCCAAGTTCTTGCCATCAGAAACTTGAATTACTAACAGGGATATAGAAAATTTAGCTATCGTGGATCACTCAAACCAGTAAGGTAAGTGCTTCCTTGAGCAGAAACGTACGTGACTATATATTGCTCTCAAATTTTTTAGGTTTTCTCAAAGTTGTTTACATAGCATCTGCAATTTCAAGAGAGTTTTCACTAGTTCCAGTCATAGCTGCTGACTATATAAGGGAGGGACACTATTTAGATACTAAAAAAATCTAAAAACTGAAACCTAACCTCGTCCTTTTGCATAAGAGTTAATGAACAATTGGGACTTCCCAACTATTTTGTGTGCACGTTGTCTCAACTAACTGCTTATCTCCATCTACTAGGGGGTAAAAGGAATTCCAAATCATAAAAGCCACAAATGTCTACAAAGTTACAAAAATGGCAGCAGTATGGTGTATTGGTGTAAACAACCACTTACATCTATAGCATCACCACCAGCATCAATGATGAGTTCTTTAGGATCCGTTTAATGGTGAAAAATATTTTTAGTTTTTAGTTTTAATTTTTTTTTATAAATATTGATTATATAACTAATTTTTAAAGGATGAAAAATCTTATTTTTTAAATATTAGAAAACTGTAGTATTAAACTAAGAAATATTATTTGAAGGTTCCCTAATTTAATTTTACAGTTTTCTAATTTTTAGAAAATAAAGTTTTCCATCACTAGAAAACTAATTATACAATCAAACATTTACAACTGAAATTTAAAAATAAAAACTGAAAAAAAAATTCACAACTAATCGGCCGCTTAAAGAACTTCTCACAATCATGATTGGATCATGTAAACTTCTCTCAGTTTCCTCAATAAACTACATAAATTTAAATTTTCTTATCATCCAAGAGAACCAAAACATGCTAAATATCATGACACTCGAAAGAAATGGACCAACTGACCTGATCAGCCCCACCACGAAGAACTATCGTGGCTGTCTTTCCAGATGGACATCCCTTGAACATGTTAAGCTCTCATTTCTCACTTGTTTCTCCTCAAACAGCTCACATGTCCCCAGAACCTTTCGAAGAGATAGGAGATTGTAGTAGAAATAAGATTCAGCAAAAGTTTTTAAAATGAAGATAAACCAAAAGGCTAATTTTCCTAGGTGCACAGGAATAAACAACCTCATCAATAACATTGTTAACAGTTGTTCCACCAGTTGCAGCAGCAACCCTTTGCAGGTCTTCCTCACTAACATGACCAGCACAAAAAATATCTCTATCTGCAAAATACTGTACCCCATAAACAAAATTTCAAAACAAACAGAATCCTTTGTTCCAAAAACGCAATCTTCATGACTGATAAAAAAAAAAATGCAAGTATTCAGTTTATAAGCTTCAAGCATCTCAGACACCAATAGCTAAATGAGAAAGGACAACTTTGGCACCACTCTTTACACATTTATCCAATTTGTCACAGATTATATTCCATTCTGCAACACCAATTGACTGACACTGATGGATCTTTTACATTTGCCTAGTAACTCTTTCTTCGCTTTAGACTTTTTCCCTCAATACTAATAGCTAGTTCCTTTACTTTCTCAACTGCCTGCAATATCATCCAACATGATATAAGCATAAATTTTTTTTCCAATTCAAACTAAAGGAGGATGATACAAAACCTACCAAGTAGTTAGCCGTAAGATGGCTACGGATCAGACTCTGAGACTGAACTCCATCTTCAATAAAAGGCTTGGCCTCCCTCAGAAACTCTGCTGCAAGTAACACCACCATTGTAGTCCAATCACCAACCTGAGGGGAACATTACAGGTTAGCTTCGCCACAACGATAGCTTGCAAACAGCTAAAACATACAGATTAAGCGGCAAAATACCTATTTCATGGAAAACATGGCCCAATACCCAGATCATTGTACTTTTTCAAGGAAAGAGTAAGCGCCCAATTAGTTGGAAGTCCACAAAAATTGGTCAAATTTCGGACTCAAATTGACATTTATGATTTATAAAAATGTGTTGAACAACTCTCTAAATTTATAGTTTTATGTTTGAGTCATTATTCTTTATCACATTTGTATTTTTTCAAATAATATTCCTAAATTTTTCATGTTAATTCTAAATTGAGTCTGAACTATCCAAAAAAATTATCAAATATGAAAGAAAAGTATAAAATAGATAATATTTGTATTTAAATTTACTTTTTATACAAAAAAACTTATTATCAAAATAAAATTTAAGAATTAACTATGATTTTAAAAAAAATATCCAATAGCTATATTAAATTATTTAGGTAATGTAAAAGATCTTCAATACTGACATTAAATTTATTTGAAATTGTACATTTTTTTAGCATCTAGTTTATGATTTTTTATTCAACATTTTGATATAAAATATTTTATGTAATTTACATGCATAAGTTAATTAATGTTTAAAGTCTCTAAAAATATACTTTTTGAAAAGTCCATAACATAATCTTCATAAAAATAGTTTAAGTCAAGCAAATGATTGAAAATTGAAGTAAAAATTAAAATTTCAGTTTAATTTGTAAGCTATTAAAAATATTTAAATTTATTTAAAAATGTGTGTTGGTTCAGTGTTTTAATATTCTTATTTGAAGGTTTTTTATATTATCTAAATATTTTAATAATATTGGAGATTTTTATAAAATTATTGTTCATTCTTACGTGTTATTTTGATAATTACTATTTTTTTCATAATAACAGGTAAGTTTTAGTACAAAGATTATTATTGATATTATTTAAAATATTTATTTTTATATTTGATAATTTTTTAGATATTTTAGACTCAATTTAAAATTAGTATGAGTAATTTGGGAAGGTTATTTGAAAAAACATATACATGTGATAAAGAATAATAACTCAAAAATAAAATTATAAAATTAGAGGATGTTAAACACATTTTAGAAACTATAAAGATCAATTTGAGTATTTTTTCAGAAAATTCTGTTAAGTTTTAACGGATGTTAAGTTACGGGTATAGATTTACAACGTATTCATATTTTAGAACCACTTTTATAATAAATATTTATTCAGATATAAATTTACCACAAAAAATACTTTAGGTACATCTACCCTAATTTACTCTATATTGAGGAGTAAGATCGAACAATGAACATGACATAAATAATGACCTCGGAATCTTGGGACTTGGCAATGTCTACGAGGACCTTGGCAGCAGGGTGCACAATATCAAGCAGCTTCATGATGGTGGCGCCGTCCTTAGAAATGGTGACATTTCCCTTATCGTCGTGGATGAGCTTGTCCATCCCCCTTGGCCCGAGCGTCGTCCGGACGACATCCGCCACAGCCGTGCAGGCGTTTATGTTACTCACAAGCTGCAGCCTCCCCTGCGACGTGTTCGTGCCTTCTTTGAGAGAATGATCTGCGGTTGCTGCAACATTTTAAAAAAAAAAAAACAAAAACGATTTAGCCAGTACCGATATAGAAATCTACGAAGTAGAAATGAACAGTAGCGAGGGTCTTCTAGTATAATTAATTAAGCACGCGTATTGCCTAGGTTCATGTGAACTGCTGCAGCTCTAACATCAGTAAACTTCTATTAGGTTCTCAGTAGGAATTGTCATCCAAAAGATCAAATAAATTGATAAAATACAGGCTTTATTATTAAATAATCATCTGAATTATGTTAACTCGCGCATTTTAGTTTCTACATTATAAAACATGTTAACTCAGTCCCTGAACTATGTAAGGTCAATTTAGATGGTTTGGACATGTACGCGGAAAGCTATTAGATGCGTCAGTGCGTAAAACTGATAGGTTAAATTCAAGAGAGTTTAAACGAGTTAAGGAAAGACCTAAACTTACATAGGTAAATCTAATTAAAAAAGATCTTAGACTACTGGAACTTCCGGAAGACCTCGTAACTAATAAAACGAAAATGGAGATGCATGATTCATCTAACCGCGACCCCGACAAGTTGAGATTACATTTCGGTTGATTGACTGATTAAAGGTCCTCTCAAGGTTGCCCTATTCGACCAGGTGGCTGACCGGTCCATGTTACTTTCCCAACACCCTTTAGGCACTTTCATTCTCCAGAAGATGTTTGATATAGAAATGCTGAAAAATATGTCTAGCAATAAGAGGAGAGTTTGGGAATCTGGCGTTGCATAAAGTGGGGAACTTTGTGGTACAGAAATGTTTGGGCTCATCCAATTGGACTTACGCATTGATCGAACTTCTGGACAATGAGGATCAACTTGGGAGAATCGCTAATGACCTCTACGACAATTACGTGGTAACAAAAGCAATACAAGTGAGCAACTCCAAAATTTTTGTCCAATATCTCAAGCTGGTGTAAACATCTCACAACAACTGTTACAAATTACAATCTCTATCCGGCAAGCACGTTCTGGTCTACTTGGATCTCACAACAAGAAACACCTTTTGATTCAGGTTTGCAAAACAGAAACCTGATTTTGAACTCTAGATCTCCATTTTATTTGTAAGTTATGAAACTAGTCTCTGTTGACATGTATAGTGAACTAGTGAACTATGTAGTACTAAACTTCAAGTCTCGGACAGCAAGTATGGAACTTGTCACTTCCTTGTTTGCTGATAATCTGCTCCAGTTATGTTACTTCAAGTTTAAAAACCACTGCCCATGACAAGCATATCTCACCTTGTTGTGCCAATACTATCACAGAGAGCGAGATTGCTTTATAAGCACAACACAAGTTACAATGAAAGCATTGCTAGTACCGACAAAACAAAGGGGTACACAAGCTCATGTTCCATCGGTTGTTCGACAAACTAAGCATATGATTAAACAAAGAACCACTGAAGCAACGGGCGAAAAAAATTCAGAACATCACAACAACCATTCATGTTCTCTTCATCTTCGATCAACAAAAAATTGGCTATGTCAGATGGCTCATCGCCTTCTCATTCCTCTCCCACGCCCTCTTCCACCCATTGCGCTTGCCGCGGCTTCTCCCTGAGCACTCTCAGACTACCAAAGATTTAAAAGCAAATCAACTTGCTCAGAACTTTTGATTACCATAAGATCGTACCTTTGAGAGAAGAAAGTTACCATAATCATGATTAGCCTACCTTTGGGTTCTTTACTGTCTCATCCACACTCAGGACAAGGCAAGCAGCCTCGGTGGCAGCATTGATGGCATTAATCTGTAGAGCTCAAATAAATATATCTCCTCCCACCAAATAATTCAAGAAGATAATTCCGGACAATCGGATCAAAATGAAAAAGTAAATATAAAAACCTTAACAACGGCTGGTTCCCACACAAAGTTCGCAAATGAGTCTGCGATCCCACCAGTATTGACGTCCACTCCATAAGGTGCACCTTCGCCTGTAAACATATCAAGGATTATGGCCAATGTGAGGATACAAGACACCAATTAATTTATACTAGTACTACACCAAGAACCCTCTGGACCAAATGAAAAGCACATAAAATTCAGTGTTAAATAATGGAAATAAGTAAGGATTGTCTAAAGAGCGCCGCAGGAAAAGTCAAACCAAATTAAAATGGCTGATAGAGATACTAACCAGATGGTAGAGCATGCTTCTGTCTTAGTTTGTTCAGCACATCAGTTGCATCAAAGCCAGCATTGTCGCACAGCTGTCGTGGTATAACCTGCATTATTAAGACCCTCAGAATAATGTCAACCAATCTGCTCTTTGAGATTCAGCACTTCCCTAACAGACCTATTGAAGCCTCCCGCAAACCCCCACTCTCTTTCCAGCGGCCAAGTTCAACTTGCCATAAGAAACGTGAATTACTAACAGGACCTATACAGATTTTAGCTACAGTGGATCCCTCAAACCAGTAAGGTAAGTGCTTCCTTCAGTAGAAACATTATAAGATATAGCTCTCAAGTCTTACTTTTTCTTAAAGTTGTTTACATAGCATATGCAATTTCGAAATAGCTTTCACTAATTCCACTTGCAGCCAACAAAGGAAATAGTCACTAGAACAACTGGCTGCTGGCTGCTGTCCTTATTTCTGAAACTTAGAGATTTAATTCTTTCAATAACAGAGGGACGTTATTTAGATCCAACAAAGAAAAGAAAAAACTGAAACCCAACCTCAAGTGCTTTTGCATAAGAGTTAATGAACAATTGGGACTTCCCAGCTATTGTGCGTGCATGCTGTCTCAAGTACCTGCTTATCTCCATCTGTCAGGTGGGGAAAGGAGCTCCAGATCATTAAAATCACAACTATCAACAAAGTTACAAGAATGACAGCAATATGATGTAAACAACCACTTACATCTATAGCACCACCACCAGCAACAACCGTGGAGTTCTTTAAAGCCCTTCGTACAATCATGATTGCATCATGTAAACTCCTCTCCGCTTCCTCAATGAACTATGGAAATTTCAAATTTCTTATCATTCAAGAAAATCAAAACATTCTTAAATCATGAAACTTGAAAGAAATTCGACCAACTGACCTGATCAGCCCCACCACGAAGAACTATTGTGGCGGTCTTTCCAGATGGACATCCCTTGAATATGTTAAACCTCTCATTTCCCACCTGTTTCTCCTCAAACAGCTCACATGTACCCAGAACCTTTCAAAGAGATGGGAAATTGTTGTAGAAATAAGATACAGAAAAAGGTTTTAAAATGAAGATAAAACAAAAGCCTAATTTTCCGTAGCTGCACAGCAATAAAGAACCTCCTCAATAACATTGTTAACAGTTGTTTGCACAGTTCCACCAGATGCAGCGGCAACCCTTTGCAGGTCTTCCTCAGTAACACGGCCAGCACAGAAAATATCTCTATCTGCAAAATACTGTATCCAAAAAAAATTGTCAATAAGATCATTATAGAGTAACCTATAGAACCCTTTGTAAAAGCACAATCTTCATGACTACGACAACAATTCGGTTTATAAGCTTCAAGCATCACAAACCTGTGTTGCTAGATCACCAATAGCTAAACGAGAAAGGACAACTTTGGCACCACTCTTTACACATTTATCCAATTTGTCATAAATAATATTCCATTCTGCATCAACAATTGACTGATACTGTGATGGATCTGAAAGCCTGTGGCAAGAGATCAAACAGAAGACAGGAAGTCCATAACAGCTCAGAATAAATCAACAATCAAAGGAGCTGAAATTAGCCAACCTTATCTCAGCATTTTCTTTCTCAGACTTCAGTTCCAATTCAATGTTTAGAAGAAGTATTTTGGGATCTACGAACTTCTTTGGTTGCTGTTCAAAACCTGCATATGAAAATGTCTTCTTGAAGGCAACGCCATCAACAAGAAAAGAGTCCCTCATGGTACCACCTGGAACCTGTGAAAAAATATCATTGCTTCTATCAAGATTATTTGTAATTCCCAATCAATTCTGCCAGAAATGGCAACCCTAAATATAAACATTCTCTTGCAGGTGGGGTAATTAAAAGAAATAGAATTCAGTTGATTGCCACTTGCCATGATGTCCTCATCATTAGACTTTTTTTTTTTGAAGAATATATTGCTTAATGATGGGCTGCTGAGAATGCCCAAAGTTCTTGGTCTATGTAACTAGTAGTTTAGTTTCAATCAGATAAATAAGCTAATCATACATAGACTCGGTATTCTCAACAGAACTACAGTTGATAATTCCAGTGAAACCAGAGATGTAAAACTCCAATGAGTTGAAAAACCTTCTAATAACTCTATGATATACTGCTTAACTAGATGATGATGGTAGAACTTAGGTCAGTCCCTGCCTAAATGAGTTTTATCATGAGATTGCTTTCCCGAATGCACAAAAGAAATCACTGTGACGAGCAATTTCAATTCCAGACAATATATGCCCAACAATGACTTGGACCTATATTTACTAACTAGGATAGGCTGGTGAACATGTAGACTTAAGAAACCTGTTTTGGCATACCTATCTCACTAGAAACATCAACCAACAAAAGATCAGGACAAAGTCATGCTAATTAGCAATCAATTCCTCCCTTTTTTAATTCAGCTTCAGAAATGGGAACATGACAGCTAACCTTCAGCATAATCGACTATGACAGAGTGTTGCAAATTATGATAAAAAACAACAGGTTTAACAATTTTGTGGGCTAAAATTTATGTAAACCACTTACCAACTGTGCCTACTGAACTACGCACCTAGGTTGTACGCAAATTATGTTCACTGAATTATGGCAAATAAGTAAGCAAATAGTAAAAAAAGAATTATCACAGGATTTGTAATGGCTTCACTCACCTTTTTTATTCCAATCATATTTAACCTGTCTTCATCACCGATAACTATAACAGCATCAACAACCACCTTTGCAAAAAACTCCTTTTCTCCACCAATCAGTTTAGAAGATAGTGTAGTAGCGGCACATTTGCCTAGTAACTCTTTCTTCTCTTCTAGACTTTTCCCCTCAATACTAATAGCTAGTTCCTTTACTTTCTCAACTGCCTGCAATATCACCCAACATGATATAAGCATAAAAAACTTTTGCAATTCAAACTAAAGGAGGATGATACAAAACCTACCAAGTAGCTAGCCGTACGATAGCTACGGATTAGACTCTGAGAGTGAACTCCATCTTCAATAAAAGGCTTAGCCTCCCTCAGAAACTCTGCTGCAAGTAACACTGCGGTTGTAGTCCGATCACCAACCTGAGGGGAACACTACAAGTTAGCTTCGTTGTGCTTGCAAACAGCTAAAACATCAAAATATCTATTTCATGGAAAACATGGCCCAATACCCAGATCATTGTATTTTTTTTGGGAAAAGGACCCTAAATACCACCAACATTTACCTAAAGTCCTCTTTTTGCCACTTTTTTTTCCGGGTCATTTTTTACCATTATATTAAGTTTCTTGTTCTACGGTAACCACTGATCTTATTTAATGGACCTTATTTACCACTGAAACCATTAACAAATAAAATATTCTCGAAATATTCCGTTACGGATATTATCTTAATGTTCAATTTGACCCCAAATTTTTTAAAATGAAAAAAATTAAGGTTGTCCATCAGACGCGGCTGTTAAGGGGGACGTCCAACAGTTTGGACCATGGATGAGATTATGTGATTCCACTTCTCGCTCCGACCCTATTGGCCAGGCACTTTTGATCCCAACTCCCATCCCAAAGGCGGTACAAAATCTGGTGGATCCTCCCCCCACTCCGGTGATGCCTCAGGTGGAGGTTGAGGATACAGGGAATAAGCAGGTAGTTGTTTTTACTCCTCCACCTGTTCTGCTTACAGCGATTTCAGAGCCAACTTGAGTGTTGGTGCCTCCCCCTGTCAGGTTGTTGTTGCATTACCTGCCTCCAGCTCCACTCTGAGTTTTCCTACATGTACTTTTTCTTTACTCCAGCGAACAAGGCTGAAGAGAGGATGCACAAAGGCACGGCCCCCGGACCTGGGGGTAGAACGAGCCTTGAAAAAGACTCATATATCGAAGGCTGTGTGGGAGATGGTTAAGAAGAATCTGCGTGGTTTGGGGGAACCTGAGGATCCTGCCGAGCCATTAGTCTCTGCCGGTTTATCTGTTGTAATAGGGCCAGATAATTTTCTTTCTTGGTTTTATTTTGTTTTGTTTTTTGTTTTTAGGGGAATAACGATCATTCTATATCAAACGACAAATTCCCAAGAACAACCGGAGTTGGGGAACAAGTCCCCAATTGTACCAACCTACGTGCTCTAACCAGAGACGAGTAGGTGTGCAGCTAGACTGCAAACCAACTAAAACCCAATAATGCAAACAAATGTGCATACCATAATAGAACCTAAAGCAACACCTAAAGATAAAACTAATGGCAAAGAAAAAATTAAGTTGCATCCCAATTAACCAAAAGAAAATGAAACTAATATTCCAAAGAACAAGCTGAATAATCAAACACATATAAATAGCGAACCAGCCTCGCCATGCAATAGCAAACATCGGCCACGCAATGATATAATAGCACCAATGACTCCCATAAGCATCATCTCCACCACCTACCATAAAAGCTTCATACGGTCTTCGGTTCGCAGCATCTTCGTTCAGCACGGGGGCAACCAACCTCCACCCAAGCAGTACTGTGTACGCTTGTAAACGCTCGTCCCCTGCAAGAAATACTGGGTAGAAAAATCCTCTTCTAGACATCACCTGCACGTCATACATCATAAAGTAATCCAAAGGCCTCCCCTTGATAACGAAGCTAGACCAAGCCACATAATAATACTGGATGCGTAGGGATGGCTCATTAACCCACACATCCAGACCATACTCACTCATGGTTCCAGGCAGGGGGAGCCAATGCTCAACCCTACCGAATCATTTGTCACCTGCTCCTGCTCGTCCATGGCCGTACTAAACCAAACACACATTCGACAGATACCAATACCAACCTCATTGTCGTGGTTGTAACCATTGTCACTGTTAATCACTTTGTCCCACAAAACCGTAGGGAGGTCCAAGCTTAGCCAAAAAATGACCGTAAGGGACCCAATCAATCCCGGAACCAGTTCCAGCGGGAGATCCGCTTAGGAAGCAGCTGTAAAGCACAACCACTGAACCTGTTCAATACAAGTCGGGCCAACACCCCAACCCAGTGTGGTAGTGGAAGCATCACTCAGTGGAACCAGGTGTTGTGGGTTCCGGTTCAAGAATCAGGATCTACTGAACCACAAGAGAGAACATCGGGGAGAGGCCGACGCTGAACTCGATGAAGAGGGGAGGCACGGCTCACTGGAGGCAGCATCTAAAGCAACCAATAGATGGGAAAAGTTGAGCGGCGGTGTCTGGTGGACCAAACAACTGTTACACAAGTGCAAGGCAGTGCGGCAGTGTGAGGCCGGTAGGAGCGCCAACCGATCAAATGAATGACCAACAGCTCGCCTACCGGGGACGATATGTCATGAAGGCCAGATTCAATTCCGGCAAGAATTGGGGATCATCGACATGATGCGGATGGATTGACAGGAAAGCTGAGCGCACGACTTCAGAAGAAGAGAATCTGGCGCCGGTAAGGCCTTGAACAGGTACGGCAACCGTGGCATAATTAGGGCAAAAGCTCCGAGGGAGAAGACGCAGACACAACTTAACTCTTTTTCTTGGTTTCATTTTTCTCGACCCTTTGTGGTTTTTATTTTTGGTTGCTTTCTTGTTGTTTAGACCTGTGATATGCGGTAGTGGGGTTTATTGACAGGAACTTCAAGTCTACCCATTCAGGAGCGCGTTGCCATGGTGAGTCGGCACTATTAAACTCTTCGAAGTGAGTATTCATGAGTGTCGAAGCATGCATCAAGATTGTTGTTCCGCCATGACGCATACGCCCTCAGCCCCGAAAAGACTCTCTATCTAAGTGGGTAGAATCGAAGTTTTCAATGAGAAATTTTACTATTACTTTAGCTATCGTTGCTTGTTTTGGCCTTAGTGACTCTTTTGTTACTCTTGCCAAGCTTAGCTTAGCAAACTCATATTTGTTCTCCGCTTATTTTATCTAATAAAATAGGGTTCACACATCAAAAAAAAAAAGTAGGATGACAACATGGTACAAAAAATATTGATCAACATATTACTTACGTACAATTACACATCATTAGTCCTAATAAATTTTATTTATTTCTTGTCCACACTATGTTTTGAACCGTATCAAATAAATAAAACGTATAATTT
>JBBYHH010000003.1:1277685-1288757 GCA_038382905.1 Daphne laureola | reverse complement strand
TCACATACCTTAAGCGGTTCTTGTATGATTTAAAAAAAGTAAGGGGTAAACTGAAAATTATGCTAAACCTCAGGGATTTTTTTGACAATTACCATTTTTTTTATCCGTTGAACACAATCTAAGGATGTGTTTGATGTTACAAAAAATCAACACAAAATCAACATCTTTTTAAATTTTGAAAAACATAAATAGAGAGATTTAGAAGGAAAAATTTAAAAAAATATTAGTTTTATGTTAAAAATGTGTTGAAAATGGGTATAGAAGACACCCTAAATCTTAACGAAGCTGCACTTAACCTCTTTAGATTTTAAATTTAGACATTTGCATCCCTATTCTTTACATAACTTATCTTAGGGGGTCATTATTTGAGAAACAAAAAAACTGAAAAATTCGGACTGACATAAAATTTGGTGTTGGATATTTTGGTTTTTGAACAAATCGAAATCTATTTGGTTTTCGGTTCAGTTTAAGTTTTCACATATACTAATTTTTGTTAATTTTTCATTCGATTTCTTTTCTTATTTGGTTATTGCGGTTTATTAAAAAAAAAACAAAAAAAAAATTATAAACATAATATTTCGGTTTAAACTGAATTAGCAGAGTAAGCGGTCCTAATTCATTGACGCTTAAGTGAATATTTTTAAAGTTAATGGGGGTATTTTAAACTTCTATAAAAGTTAAGGGTCTTAATTGTAGATGCTCATCTTGGCTGCAATTTTGTTCTGAATGAACTTGGTTATGGACTGTAATAATGATTTATTGTACAATTATGAGGTGGAATTTTTATGTTCTCTTTTGTAATAGTTTTACAAAAAAAATCGAAAATAAACGAAAGAAATCTTAAAGTTTCATGGGGTATGTTTGAGGCAACAAAAAAAAACTAGTAAAAAAATAACACATATTTAAATTTAGAATGAGAGAGAGTTAGAGAATTTTGTGAGGAAAATTTTAAATATATGTTAGTTTTTTATAAAAAATGATTTTCGTGATGTTTTCCACAAATTTATTTTATTATTATTATTTCATACGGTCTTGTTAGTGATGGGGCATTTTTTAAATGTGTTTTTATTCTTTTTTTTATTTATCAAATTTTTTTTTATCTTGTTTCAGAACAATAATTATATGGATAGAAAGATATATTAAAAAGAAATAAATGTACCTTTAACGGGTGTCTCTGAGACACCCATTAACATTTACCTATTTGATAAATCAAACGAAACTAAATAAGTAACATGGATAAATAAAAAAGGAAAATGTAAATGTACAGACATCAACTTTATCCTATATATCTACTTACTAAACAAAGGTTAAGTTAGGTGATTTACTTACCTGTGTGTGATCTGTAGTTTAGCTCTTCTATCACCAGGTTGAGTACAATTCCATACATTTGTTTTACTAATACTCCTACTTAAGGTTGTGTTCAGCAAGTATAGCATAAAAGAAAGAGAAAATGTCTAAATTTGTCATTAATGTTTAGGCATCTTCTTACCACCACTCAAAAAAAGATTCGATTTTGTCATCGCTATTATAAGTTTTGGTTCAATATTACCACTGTCCTTCATTGCCGTTTAATTAATTCTGCATGGCCATTTTAATTGTTGATTGTGTTTTTTTAAGTGACATGGTAAATGGTGATTGGATGACATGATATTTTTTTTGTTAAACACCTCAACTTTGCTTTTGGGAATCGCAGACCCAGCTCAGAGAAGAGGAAAGTTGAGATCTTTATGTCGCGGTGGATCACGACCCGCTTGATGCCAGTGGGAAGGTCATGAAGGCCACATGCCACCGAGGTGCAGATCTGCAGCCAATCGAGCTTCTCACCATCTGAAAAAATGAAAACGGTTGGTGACTCCCCCTCATGAAGCGTTTGACAGCGACGACCATGGAACCATTCCTCGCCGTCAATGACCTCCAATCTCTTCTCTCTGACATTGGCTCCTGAAATCTTCCCTATGTGATTCCTAAATCATAAGCTCGTTAAGAAACCCGAAATCCCAAAATCCCACCTTCCCGACAGAGTAAAATGCGAAGCAGAACTCACTTTCGAGAAATAATGGACGAATTTCTCTTGATGCCAATTTGTTTGATGAGTTGGATTTCTTCATTTCTTCTGTTTTTTTTTTCCCCGGATGAAATCCGCTTTCTCTAGATACCACTTTGAGTTTTGGACAGCAAAATCTTGTGGATCTCATAAGATGACAACTTTGTTGGGACGGATCTCTCTCGTCACTGACGGAGGAAAAGGGTGGTGGTTATGAGAGCAAAAGGACGGACAAATTGTGGCGAAGGAGGGAAGAGGGTGGACACGTCAACAAAGGTGTTTGCCTATTCATCCAGTCCACGTGTTTGACATGTAGGATGAGATATCACACGTGGCAGAGTCGTGACGGCAAACTGGCTCCGTCAACTAAAATAATGGCATTATTGTACCAACAAACATTTTTAATAGCAAAATTAAACCACCAAACAAGAGACAATGGAAAAATCGAGACTTTTTTTTTTTGAGAAATGGTAAAAAAATGTCAATATGCAAACATTGATGACAAATTCGGACATTTTCCCTAAAAAAAAGTTTGACAGTTTAGTTTTAGAAAGATTTTCTGTATGTGTTTGACAACAACTTTTTCAAATAATTGTTTGTGTTTTAAAAAAACTATCAACGATAACTCTTTAAGATTAGTTGTAACTATTTTGATCTCAACAATTAAAATATTATCCAAAACGCTACGGCTAATTGAGACAGCTATTTCTCAAACCGGCCGAAAAACGATTGAGAAGCAGTTGCATTTACATCAAGCTACTAATCACATAAAAACTTATACCCTACAACAATACTACCAGTACTTAATCCCTACAAATCACACATGAGTTAATTTCATTACAAAATTACATTAATTACACGCACATAATCCACCTCCCTAGATATATATACCTTTAGGCGAGCTCTGCAGAAACTTGCACCCAGAACCATCATCATCATCCATGCTACCAACCTGCAGCTCGATGCTTCTTGGCGATAAGTGGTTTGCACATACCCTTTAGTTCATCCATCTTACTCTTAAATTCATCAGCCTCTGCAAGTTGGTTCATCTCCAGCCACTGCATGGCTTGGTCGATGGCACCCCCGATAGTCTTAATCTCTGTCGGGGTAAGAATTGCACCAAGCTTGTCCTTCTTAATTGTGTTCCTGATGTCATATGCATAGTCCTTCAGTGCACTCCTCGCGTTGACCTTCCTTCTATGCTCCTCATCATCAAACTTGTACTTCTCAGCTTCAAAGATCATCCTCTCCAATTCTTCTTTGGACAGCTTACCGCTGTTTGTAATGGTAATTTGGTTCTTTCGACCAGTGGAAATGATCTCAGCAGAGACATTCAGGATGCCATTGGCATCAATGTCAAAACAAACATTGATACGAGACCTGTCATCACCTCTAGGTGCAGGAGGGATACCATCAACCACAAATTCACCCAGCCAGTTGTTGTCAATTCCTTTTGCTCTCTCACCTTCATACACTTCGATACTAATACAAGTTTGGTTATCATATATGGTCTCGAGAACCGTCTCATTCTTCGAGGGAATAGTCGTGTTCCTTGGAATCACAACGAGCAACAAACCATCATCAGTGTCAACGCCAAGGGAAAGAGGAGTGACATCCACAAGCAGCATGTCTGGCACTTTCCCATTGCCTTGGCCACTCAAAATCACAGCCTGGACTGCAGCACCATAAGCAACAGCCTCATCAGGGTTTATCCTCTTGCAAAGCTCTTTCCCCTTGAACATGTCCCGCAGCAGCTCCTGTACTTTGGGAATTCTGGAAGAACCACCAACAAGAACAACTTCATGTACACTTTTCTTATCTACTTTAGCATCTTCCAAACAAGTCTCAACATGCCCCATGCACTTGAGAAACAGATCCTTATTGAGGTCTTCAAACTTTGCACGACTAATAGTTGAATAAAAATCAATACCATCATGAAGAGAATCAATCTTAATGTCTGCCTTCAAGATTGATGAAAGGTTCCTCTTCGCCCTCTCACATGCTATTCTTAGTCTCCTCAAAGCTCTCGGATTCCCACTGATATCTTTCTTGTGCTTCCTCTTAATCTCTTGAACAAAGTAGTTCACCATTCTGCTATCAAAGTCCTCACCACCAAGATGCGAGTCACCAGCAGTAGCCTTAACCTCAATGATACCTTCCTCAATAGTAAGCAGCGAAACATCAAAAGTTCCACCACCCAGATCAAAGATGAAAACATTCTTCTCTCCACCATTGTCTGTCTTTGTGTCCAGGCCGTAAGCAATGGCAGCAGCAGTCGGCTCATTGATCATACGCATTACATTGAGGCCAGCAATTGCGCCTGCATCCTTTGTTGATTGACGCTGAGAGTTATTGAAGTAAGCGGGTACTGTAACAATAGCATTCTTCACAGTGGTACCTAGATAAACCTCAGCAATCTCACGCATCTTGGTGAGAACCATTGAAGAGATCTCCTCTGCTGTAAACTGCTTCTCTTCACCCTGATAAGTCACCACAATCATTGGCTTGTCATCAGTACCAGCAATGACCTTAAAAGGCCAGAGCTTTATGTCACTCTGGACTGTTAGGTCGCTATATCTCCTTCCGATTAACCTCTTAGCATCTGTAGTAAGCCAAACACACAAAAGGGGAACATTTTTTTATTGATTCCATGACAGAGGCATATAAAAGCTAGCAAGTCTCCAGAGAAATTTTATGTAACACACAAAGATTGACAAAACCTTGATGAAACGGAAAACCCAGAAATAGGAGGGGAAAATGGGAACTTTGAAATGAAAAAAAAAACCCAGAAAATTATAGCAGCAGAGGAGCTCAAATCTGGTAATTACCGGTGACGGTGTTGGTAGGGTTCTCCGCGATTTGATACACGGCGCCGTCGCCGATGAAACGGTCAATCTTGGTGAAGGCCACACAAGAAGGCGTCGTCCGGTTGCCCTGATCGTTGGGTATGATCTCCACGCTGTCGTTCCGCCACACTCCGACGCATGAATACACAGTTCCCAAGTCAATTCCGATCGCCGGACCGTCTTCGTTGGCCGCCATTTCAAAAAGAGAGCGCTGAGGAGTCTGTCTCTGAGCTCAGCTCGGCGATGAAGTGACTATTCAGTCATGTTGTAAACTGAACCCGGCGAAACTGCATTGCTTCCCTATTCTTTACCTAAATTTGCAGTTTGACCCTAAACTGATAAAACCTCGATTTTTGAATAATTTGGTTTGGTTTAGGGGTGTAAAACGAACCGAGCCGTTCGCGAGCCAGTTCGAGATCGAACTCGGACCATATTAAACGATCCGAGAGCTTCACAAGCGACGAACTTGAACTCAAGCTAAAGATTTGATTCGAGTAGTAAAACGAACCGAGCTCGAACCTTTAAGGTTCGATTCGAGCCAACTCGCGAGCCAATTCGAGCTGGGGGTATAAAACGAATCAACCTATTCCTGAACCAATTCAAGCTCAAATAGTTGGACCACATTAAAGAATCCGAGCTTCACGAGCCACAAACCCAAGAAAGATGACAATTTTATGATAATTTTACAACTTAATCCTCATTTTTTTATATTTTAATTAATTAAGTACTTAAATGTTTCGAGCTTTCGAACTATCGAGCTGAGCTTAGACATTAGATGAGCCGAGCTCGAACGAACCAGAACTTGAACTGACTCTCACGAACTCAAACTCGAGCTACTCATGTTCGGGCTCGGCTCGGCTCGTTTACGCCCCTAATTTGGTTTCTGCACAAAGACTCTGGTCTTTTTTCATTAAAAAAAAAAACTCTCTTTTATTTCATAAATTCTTTTCTTTATTTTCATAAAAAAACTCACTTTTATTTCATAAATTCTTTTCTTTATTTTCATAAATTCAATGAAAGTAATTATGAATAAGTAAGAGGTGAAATAAGAAAATCTAGATTTACTTCTACATAAAAATAAAACATTATTACAGTTGAAGTAATTCAGAAAAGAACACACTCACATCATATCATGAACGGAATTCAATTGCCAAATTCCAAAAAATCTTGGATGGTGAGTTGACTTTGGGTCGGTTATCATTTTTCAAAATAAATTTTTAATTTTCTAAATCCTAATATATTTAATAATTTTAAATTTATTAATTTATTATAAAATAATATTTTTTTTAAAATTTTTCTACTTACATATATTCACATATATTTTATCCATGGATCAAAACACAATTTATCAAAACACAACTTATCAGATTTCTAAAAAAAAAAAATTCTGAGCCTCAGTGAAAGTAATTTTACTGACGAGCCTTCCGTTGAATGTTCTTAGGCTTGTGTTGCAAGCTACCTCTCTACCACCCTCCTCCGTTTGAAACTTGAGAGCAGTTGACCGGAGCTTAAGAAAGACTTAGTTACAGTGTTCCTGCGGTTGAGATTGAACTCAGAAATTCCGGTGTAAACAACCGGTTGCCGGACGGAAGAAGAATTCAAGGGATAATAACAGTTGCAATCCAAACAGCCACTTGAGCTGTGATAATACAAGCAATTTGGCCTCCAGTCTCTACAGATCTCCCCTCCTCCCGCCATGAACGAACAACGGTGCCCCCAAAACAGAGCTCCGCCGCCCAAATCATTCACCTCATCCCACCCGCTGCCGCCGCCCTTCACAAACCTGTAAACTTTGAAACCTTCAAATCTTTCGACCATGTAAAGCGCGGTTCCTGAAACCACCAACCGTCTAGAAGCTGGTCTCTCATGGTTTCTGTAATCTATTTCCCCTGGGCAGAGACAGAGAAGCTCCGCCGTCGTGGTGGAGGGATCGACGGAGAAGAGAGCTCCGGCTGAGTCGAGAGCTACGAATTGGCCGTCGAATATTGCGATGTCTTCGATGCAAGGGCTTATCCCCTGTATCTCCGTCCAGTTTTCATCGCCGGATTTCCATAGACGGACGTAGCTTGAAGCGGCTCTCAACCAGAGAACAGAAAGCTCGGAACTTTTCAATTGGGACCGATCGGAAGCCGGCAAGATTAGAGCTTTCATGCTGGACTTGATGTAAGTCGGCCGATCTGAGTCCCCCGGAAGAAACCGCTGTTCTAACACAACGTAGAACTTGGCCTGTTCTTGGAGATTAACGTGAAGGAGGGTCAGAGAATATGGAAGATGAGGATCATCATGGGTGCAGGATTGAAAGATGGGATGAGAAAGTGCTTTGAATCCTCCTTCAGTCTCGTAACCGTGAACCAATTCGGTGGAGGTTTCTGAATATTTTAGAGAGCAGATGGTGTTTTGAATGAGAGTGGAGCGGGCTATGGAGGGTCTGTTTTTGTGGTCTCTGTTAATGACGGATTGGAAGAGGACCAGAGTGGGTTTGAAGGTAGAGGGGAGAGAGTTCCTCCATGAGCGACACACACTTCGAAGACGGGTGAAATAGAAGGTTGTGTTTAGGTGTTCGGTCTTTAGGATTTTGATGAGCAAGTCGGACGGGAGATCGGACCAGCTCGCCGGAGCCATATAGGTTCCAAGTTCCGGCGAGAATTCCTGGTCACGAGGATTTCTGGAGGCAGCTGCTGCTCTGTTTTATGAAACAAAATGGGTCAAAGTCAGAGCCGGCACATTGGACGGTAAGGGAAAGGTCAAAGCCAGAGAGGCTGATAATCACAAGTAGGTGACTACAGCCCATCAACAGCCATCCTCGTCACCTTAGGGGCGTGCTCTTTGCCTCATCCTTTTCAAAAACTTAAATCCCAGGATGACAATACCACAAGCAACCAGCCGACAAAATTGCAGAAGATACTAATCACGGCACTTGAAAAGGATAATACATAGAGACAGAAAGAACCCACAAACAAGCAACCAATAGAGGTATTTGTGAACCAAGTCCCAATGCCAGAACAAACACGACATATCAGGATTCAGAACAACTAAACTTAGACTAATCTAGACCCAGAATCAACAAAACATAGCAAATACAGTAAGAGAGAACCGCTGACACCACCGCTTAATCCACCTCCTCAATCTTAGGGGCAGCACCTCCGCTGCCGCTGCCACCTGAAGCTGGAACATCCTCATCCATGCCACCACCCATGTCACCACCACCACCACCACCACCTTCTTGATACATCTTAGCGATGATGGGGTTACAAATGCTCTCCAGTTCCTTCATCTTGTCCTCAAATTCCTCAGCCTCGGCAAGTTGGTTGCTGTCCAGCCAGTGGATGGCCTGGTCAATGGCATCCTCAATCTTCTTCTTATCTGCAGGTGCAAGCTTCCCACCAATCTTCTCATCATTAATGGTGTTCCTCATGTTGTAAGCATAGTTTTCAAGGGAGTTCTTAGCATCCACCTTCTTCTTAACCTCCTCATCTTCTGCCTTGTACCTCTCTGCTTCTTGCACCATCTTCTCAATTTCTTCTTTCGACAACCTACCCTTGTCGTTCGTGATCGTGATTTTGTTCTTTTGGCCAGTTGTCTTGTCTTCAGCAGAGACATTCAAGATGCCATTGGCATCAATGTCAAAGCAGACACTGATCTGAGGAACACCTCTTGGTGCTGGAGGGATACCAGAAAGTTCAAACTTGCCCAGCAGATTGTTATCCTTTGTTCTTGCTCTCTCACCTTCATAAACTTGGATCAGGACGCCTGGTTGGTTATCTGAATAGGTAGAGAACACCTGCTCCTTCTTTGTAGGGATAGTTGTGTTCCTTGGAATCAAAACAGTCATCACACCGCCAGCAGTCTCCAAGCCCAAGGAGAGAGGAGTCACATCCAAAAGCAACAGGTCCTGAACCTTCTCGTTTCCTTCACCACTCAAGATTGCAGCTTGAACTGCAGCGCCGTAAGCAACAGCCTCATCAGGGTTGATGCTCTTGCAGAGCTCCTTTCCATTGAAGAAGTCCTGCAACAGCTGCTGCACTTTGGGAATCCTAGTAGAACCACCAACAAGAACAACATCATCGACGCTGCTCTTATCCATCTTAGCGTCTCTCAAACATTTCTCTACAGGCTCCATACACTTTCTGAACAAATCCATGTTCAACTCCTCAAATCTTGCCCGGGTGATGGTCGTATAGAAATCAACTCCCTCATAAAGAGAATCAATCTCTATGGTTGTCTGAGCTGTTGAAGAGAGGGTCCTCTTTGCCCTCTCACATGCTGTCCTCAACCTCCTCAAAGCTCTTGGGTTTCCACTGATATCTTTCTTGTTCTTCCTCTTAAACTCCTGAACAAAGTGATTCACCAATCTGTTGTCAAAGTCCTCACCCCCAAGATGTGTGTCACCAGCAGTAGCTTTAACTTCAAAGATGCCTTCTTCAATGGTCAGCAATGAAACATCGAAAGTTCCACCACCAAGATCAAAAATCAAAACGTGCTTCTCACCCACGCTGCTTGCCTTCTTATCCAAGCCATAAGCAATGGCTGCAGCGGTTGGCTCATTGATAATACGCATCACATTGAGGCCAGCAATCACCCCTGCGTCCTTTGTGGCCTGACGCTGTGAATCATTGAAGTAAGCAGGAACTGTAACAACAGCGTTCTTGATCGAGGATCCAAGGTAGGCCTCAGCAATCTCACGCATTTTGGTGAGTACCATGGAAGAGATCTCCTCAGCTGCAAACTGCTTCTCTTCACCTTTGTACGACACCACAATCATTGGCTTTTCAGCAGACCCTGGAATGACCTTAAATGGCCACAGCTTCATGTCACTCTGGACTGAAGGGTCAGAATATCTTCTTCCAATCAATCGTTTAGCATCTGCAGAACACACATGAGAACCATATATAAGCTCAGGCTTTCAATCAGAAACAACCAGTAAAACCCTCTCTAGAACCTGGGTAATAATCTAATTCCCTAATCAACGTGCCAACGAGATAGAACAAAACTATGAGTGACTGAATTTATAAAACATGTAAAAAGGAACAAGCAAAACCGAATCCAGAAAACAGCAACATCAGCAGCAATGATAATTTGAATCATGTTTTACACTACTGAATTTATGGTCCGTTATCAATTATCATCAGACTCTGAACACACAAATTAACGAACAATTTACTAAAAATTCAGGAAGTCTAGTCCGGATCAAACTTCATGATGCTAAGAAAGAGCTATATACGAAGTAAATCAAACGAAATAAGAAAGAATAACAAAACTGGAGAAAAACGAAACCCGGTTGGTTTGGATTAAATCAACTCACCGAAGACAGTGTTGGTAGGGTTCATCGCCACCTGGTTCTTGGCGGCGTCGCCGACGAGACGCTCGGTGTCGGTAAACGCCACATACGACGGCGTCGTGCGGTTTCCCTGATCATTGTCGATTATCTCCACCCGATCATGCTGCCAGACTCCGACGCATGAATAAGTAGTCCATAAATCGATTCCGATGGCCGGACCCTCTCCTTTCCCTGCCATTGATGAATGAATGAATGAAACTCGATAGGATTTTCACGAAATCTTTGATTCTATTCTGAAGACGAATTGTAGTGAACTGGAGCGTAATGACGTTGGTTTTCTGAATATATACACGAAGTTTCGGACCAGGGGAGTCGAGAATGTTCGAGTGATTTTGGGTCGTCGATTTGAGGGGAATGGACGGTCATTATTCGTCGGTTTGGGTCACGTAAGGTTCCCGCGTCAAATCGGATTCTGACTCGTGCCTCCGAGTATTTCCTAGAATACTCTCGAAGTGTCACTTTGGGTCACGTAATTCCAAGTCCATTTAATTATCCATTTTTTTTTTTTAATTTTTAAATTTTCTTTGTAATTGTAATTGTTTGATAATATAATTAATTTCTAAATAATGAGAAACTTTATTTTCTAAAAAATTATAGTGTTAAACTAATAAATCTTGTTTTCTATTGCTTTAAATTTTATATGATCAAATATTTATAAAAAAAAATAAAAAATTTCATAACTAAACGGATCTTAAATTACACATTTTACACCTCTATGTTCTTTGTATCCTACTTTCTTTGTAGCAAAATGGAATCACCGCGAATCTTGATCACCTTATTTTCCTGGACTTAACCAGTTAATCCAATGGGTATCCAACCCACGAAATCCAGGTCCGGCCAAGGC
>JBBYHH010000003.1:1247559-1264365 GCA_038382905.1 Daphne laureola | reverse complement strand
GGGTAAATATATATAATCTCTCAGCCCAGCAAAATCGATATGTATAATTAAACACAGAGATTAAAGAATATTATTAATTAAAAAGGTAAGAAAATAAAATAGACATACAAATTAAAAATAGTTTTTTTGATTGAGAAGAAAAAATGATAGTAAAGTAAAATTGATGTAAAAATGTTTTATCTTCAGAAAACGTATCAGTTTTACTAGGACAAGTTTTACTAGGACAAAGGAAGAGTAATTTTTAGCCAAAGCAAATAAACTTGAAGTATAACAAGGAAAAACAATGAAATACTAATAAAAAGCAAAACGGGCAGCAATGGCTTTCATGTTCTCTTTTCATCAGTTCATTGTTATAACAGCTGACCTTTTCAATCAAAGAGCATCCACATTTTTGCAAACTTGAGGTCATGATCTGGTCAATGCCCTTCTAAGGAAGCAATATGATACATCTTCTACTAATTTCATGGTCCCACTAATTGTTACTTAATCAAATGGAAATGAAACTATCAATAAATTCTAAATCATAAGATAATTTAGGAGTGTGGCAAGTGGCTTAAGGAGATACTCTATAAGGATTACTTGCAGGCCTTGGACAAATTATATTTTGGCCACAACAAAATGTTACTAGCAAGAAACAACACTTTGATTCCTTAAAAGTGGGTCAAATCAAGACATGTTGCATAAATAATGAACATTGCTAACTCATTCCTTCACAACAATTAGAAAACAA
Source organism: Daphne laureola (assembly GCA_038382905.1). Lineage (NCBI taxonomy): Eukaryota > Viridiplantae > Streptophyta > Magnoliopsida > Malvales > Thymelaeaceae > Daphne > Daphne laureola. The sequence goes on along the minus strand of JBBYHH010000003.1, from coordinate 1,263,635 downwards.
TAAAGAGAATGGGAAAAGCAAGCAGATGGTTGATGAACTTTCTATTAGGAAGACAAGAATCAGAGAGCAAAGAAGGTGTTGTTTCAGTTTCTGCATCTGAGGAATACTGGAGAATCCCCTATGTTGCAGGCATGCCAAAGATCAAGAGGCAGTGGAGCTTCGGCAGATCCTTCTGCAAAGATATCATCAAACCCCACTCCAAATCCCTGCACTTGATTGATTCTGCAGTTAAGTTGCCTGTTTTAGAGGTGGAGACTAGGAGAAGACATAGTGTGGACATAGTAACAGATGAGACTTGGGGAACAAGCAAAGGCATCCAAAATGCTGCTGCTACAAAGATTCAAGCTGCATTTCGTTCTCATTTGGTATGTAGATTAACTGGAAACAAGTAACATGTGCACACACATATATGGATATAAATATGGTCTTTACTAATTATAGTTGTTAGGGTTTTCAGGCAAGAAAAGCATTGCATGCTTTGAGGGGACTAGTGAAGTTACAGGCTCTGGTGAGGGGTCACCTGGTGAGGAAACAAGCAACTGCGACTCTGAGGCGCATGCACGCGTTAATGGCGATACAAGTCAGGGCTCGCTTTCAGAGAGTCCAGATGGCTGATCAAGAATCAAACCTAATTGCTCAAAGCCACTCATCAAGACACAGAAACATAACCCATGAAAATGGTTCCAGAAGACACACCAGTAGAGTAAGTTACAAGTCACTTGATCATATGATTGCTGTTGATTCAAGATCAATAGTCAATGCTTTTTGGGTTAAATACTAAAGTTGCAAATGGTTTTTGCATGAAAAGGAAACTATGGACATGAATCTTCATGAAAGACATGGAGTGTTGAAGAGCAAAAAAGGATACCAGAATCACACACAGTTTGAAAGGACTGAGCAAGGATTCACTGCTTATTACTCTGGGGACATTTCCATCTCCAAGAGAGAGCATCAGTATCAGAAGTTCTCCTTTATAAGGACACATAATAATAGTAATAATAATAGTCCCCTGTTGTTGTCTCCTATGAGTATGAGACTAACCCCAGGGAGAGCTTCTTTCAGCGATCTGCAGCAAGATTGTTCGATCCTGCCCAACTACATGTCCAACACAGAATCTTTCAGGGCCAAGTCTAGGTCCCAGAGCGAGCCAAAGCAACGGCCACAACAGAACACAAAGACGAAGGCCAAGCAAATGCCTTCGATTGATGGAGACAGTAATCAACAGCCATCACTGTCCTGTGGAAGCCAGGAGCCATGGTTTCCTGGGATGCACACAAAGCAAGAAAGGTCAAAGGATGGTGAGTACGATTGTGGCAGAAAGATTAATCATTTAAATCTTCGGGAATTCCTCATTGCTTGTGAGGTAAGTTTCTATCAAGTAATTTGTTTTCTGAGCTATAGGGTTCACTTTGTTGTAAGATGAAATCCATTTGTAACTGTTACCTGCAGCCACATGCAACAATGTTCTAACTTGGCACAAACACCGGCATCACCTGAGAATGATGAACAAAGACTCAGCACCAAAGCTGATACCTTTACTATTTATCACACCCTAAAATGTGCCACTGCCAACTACTTCAAGTTGTGTAAATAAAGCAGCTTAATGTGATTATCATGACTAAACAAAATGAAAATGCAGCATTTGATTGATTTGCAGTTGCATCTGTTAGTGTTTTTGCACACAAAATACAAATACATTTGTTCATTTTCATTGTCCAAAAACTAAGTTTCTCCCATCATGTATCATTGTTGTAAGTATGAGGTCTTCATTTTCGCCCTCTTTTAGTTGAAAAACATTGAAAAATACAGTTGATAACTCTACAACAATTTGCAGTTGAAAAGCTGCCGGATTATGTCTAATAATGATGCAGATTTCTAAATTGTACTGTTGCCGTTTAATACATCAAATCGAATGCTTTAAACTGAGGCCTGCATTTTCCCCCTCTTTTAGTCTTTTCCATAAGACTCCCAAGCCATGCCAAGCCTTTACATGAGTGGTTCTTTGCTTGATGCCAATTGTGGGAAGCAATTGCTGGCATTAGGCTGAAGGAAGAAATCAACCCCCAACTTTCTTTTCTGACCTAAGAAAATAAACTACAATCATAAGCACAAACAATGCTATCTCAACTCTTAAGACAGCTATGATAAAATTGCAATAAAGCTAAAGAACAGTAACATCAGAAACTAAAAAACAGACTTCTTCTATGACATCTTCTCAAATGACAGGAATGACCTTCAAATTTTCGAGTAGATGCCAACTTGAAAGTTAAAACATAAATTGATGTTTATTAAGCACATCAAGTATTAATATGTATAAGTAATTGAAGTTCCAACCTGCAAGGCCTATCACGATTCACAGATTTACATAATGATTAAACAAATGCTAATAAATCATTCAAGATGGTAGTTACTATATGTAGATGCGATCTTCTCAAATGACAGGAATGACCTGCAAATTTTCGAGTAGATCCATCTTGAAAGTTAAAACATAAAACTGATGTTTATTAAGCACATCAAGTATTGATATGTATAAGTAATTGAAGTTCCAACCTGCAAGGCCTATCACGGATTAACGTAATGATTAAACAAATACTAATAAATCATTCAAGATGGTATTTGCTATATGTAGAGGCAGAGTTGGGTTATTTGTCCATCCATTAAGCTACCAAATATGCTGTCGGAGTTAAAGAAAGCTATACCTTCTTTTGCCAATGACTTGGAACAGCAATCTAATTGCTTTCATCGAGCATCATACGGGCAGCACTAATTCAAAGTCTTGTGAAAAGCAACCTGAAGATGCAGCAAACAATACTCAAGACTGCTTGCAGAGAAGCATAGCAATTTAGGCAGAAGAAAAATTCAAAGAAACCATAGTTTACATTAAAACACCTTTTAAATCTATTCGGAATTGAAAATTATCAAATCAAATGTGTGAGATTGGCCACAATTATAACCTTGGACTAATGACATAAGAAGCACATTACACCAGCCTTAACTTCTCTAGAAACTTATTTTACATGTTTACCACAAACAAACATCTGCTTCACTAAGCACCGTTTTCACACTCTAAAGTCTGAACATAGAGATGATAGGATTGTTAAGATGTTTGCTAAACGTATATATTTAGTCAAACACAAATGAAATCTGTGAAACCAAACTCATGAAAACTCATGAACAGGAGTGAAGAAAAATGTAAAGAGCTGTGTTTGTTCTGACAGTTTAAGCTGGTTTGACTTTAAAGAAGTGGAGGGAAACGGAAAAAGGTGGACAAAGTAGGAGGGAAAGTTTGAAACAGTAAGAGTTTGATAAATTGTTTTGACAAAAAAACAGAAGAAGAAGAAAAGAGCCAAGTTCGACAGCATACAGATGTTGATGTCTTCAGCAGCTCTCTTATTGCCATCGTGGCATAACATGAAGATGGAAGGGTAAACCCCAGTTTTAGAGCCTTCTGAGGTTCCATGGAATCACTGGCTGGCAAAGATTGTTGAAATGCAGCTTCTCTCTCGCCCAGCTGCTGAGCATTTTCATCAACCACAGAATCATGTGCATGTTCTGGATCGTGATCATCACAGGCAATAGTAGACTCAGTACTGTCCTGTTTCACACCTTCAATTGTACACGTAGACTTAGACTTTGCAATTTTTTCCAGATCTGTCTCAGCCAGTGGTACATTTGCATCGGTATAAGTCAGTAATTCCCTACAAATAGATTCACAGATGAGTTCTTACTGCAACATTGGTACAAAGCCTCATGAGGAATTGGAGTGACATTAAGGTGTACCATTCAAAATCCATTGGCTTCTGAAAAACACGCCTGTAGCTGCCAGTCATGCTGGTTATTGAGAACTCCCTATATGAAATACCCATCAACCCCTTAACAAAGCATAAGATGCTAGAAAAAATCAAGAGAAATTCTTAGATTTGCAAAAGTATGCAATAGCTTTCCATACTTACTTGACATTGTGAACACTCTCTAGCAAGTTAATCGAATCCTGGTCCATATAAAACATTAATATCAGAAGGTGGGAGATAAGTAATTAGTGGACCTTAAATATAAGCTTTAGCCAATACTTTGTTCATTTTACATTGCACTGTCTCTTTTGTTTTACTCTTCATACTTGTGATATGACAATCGTGATAAACACAACGAGCCAAATTTTCAGAAGCAGATGATTATGAATATGATAAAGAACGGCAGAGCAAGTGACAGATTGCATTACAAGGAGTTCAGAATTGGGCAGCTGATAACTGACCTTCTTAGCTTTTTCATGGTAAACATCAGCTATGGCATTTTCTGGAAGTTTAACCTTTGAACTGCAGGAAAAAAAAAGGTTAACTTCATAAACCAAGGCAAAAGATCACCATCAGCCTAGTAAAGCAAAACTGTGAATTTCCTCTCCCCTCACCCAGGCATCGGGAGAACAACATCCTCAATGGTATATTTGCCAGCACTGATATCTTCTGCTGATACAACCTGACAGAAATTTTAATAAGGAAAAAAATGGCTACTCAAGATTCAGGATTATGGATGACACTAATTCTGGAATGGAAAAGAATTTTACAGGATATGCTTCTCATGATCACATAGTATCACTGAGAGAGAGAGAGAGAGAGAGAGAGAGAGAGAGAGAGATCATGCATTGTTTCATCAAACACTGAACATGCTCTAAAAATTAAATGTGATGACATCAATACCCTGAAAAACCAGACAACATAAAATTATGAATTATTGCGGAAAATTTCTGTTTTGAAAATTAAGAGGTTTTCAGACATTCCTTTTGGAATATCTTCGTCTCGGTATTTCATCAAACACAGTGGACATGCTTGTAGATGAAATTGTGATGATTCATGATAATGATACTGTTAAGCATGATAGTACCCCCTGTTTTTTTGTTCTGTTCAATAAAAGAGTCAAACACAGGAAAACGCTACCTTCACAAGATCATCTTTGAGCACAGGAAGATCAGTACTAGATATTTCATTTAATTGGGTGCAGTCATATGTTTCAAAGCTTTCATCTTCAGTTTCAGCTGGAACAGGTGTGATCATATTCTCAGCAACATCTTTTTTACAAAGTACCAAGTCTCCTAAGACAACTTTGTTTGTTCCTGGCAGAAAACAATAACAGAATGTCATGGCTCATGGACACATTAAACAATGATGATGATGATAAAGAAGCAACTTCCAATACTCTTGCACAACAATCAGGAAAAAATTAGTCCTTGTCCCACAAAAACTGATAAATATTCCTCTTTGGCATGTCGCAAAAAGATTGATAAATTTCCTTTTAAGGAAACGTTTATCTACCTATTTTATCTTATTACCCTCAATTTCCCTTCTCATTAAAAAAAAAGTATTGTTGTCTTATATGCCTACTTTACCTTATTATCCTCAAGTCTAACACACACCTTAATCTCAGTGCCAAGTCAAACATATCAATTAATATGGGGCAAAAGGAATAAATAAATAAATGCCATACCATATTGTTGCACTCTCATACTGGCTGCATAGTTCCACAAATAGCTTTGATAACTATGCACATACCTGAAAACACCAAAAGTTCAAAATCAACATCAACCCTCAGATTTATAGTTACAAGACATGACTGAAAAAAAGTTTTAGAAGAATTGTGCATACAGCCTTTTTCATGGTTTCCTTTGCAAGACAAAGAACTCAGGAACCCAAAAAGATGATAAAAAGCATTATCATTGAATCACTTACATCATTCTCAAAGTCCTAGGTATGGCTTTCAGGGCTTGCAAGTAGTTCCCAGGGGCTTTCCTTAAACACTGCAACTGCAACGGATAAGAAAAAGAATAAATAATCTATATTGTGAATCTTGATGTTGAGCCCCTTGGGAAGCTTACTTTAGTCCTCCGGACATTGCTGGACAAGCTCCTAGTGAATGGAATATCTTGCAATGGGCATTAAGAAGTTTCTGGCAAGCCACAGGCTTCCAAAGAACTTGGAGAACAGTATAAGAGCATAAGGCAGAGAGAAACATACCATTGCCCTTTCAGCAACTAAATGACGAGGTAATTGCTTAAGAGTCCCCTCGATGTCACATGTTTCTTTGTAGTACTCTCGAGCCTGGCTTATCACATTTCTTTGTATAATATGTCAAGCCAAACAATTTAGGAAGTTTCAGGGGACAATAATTCATAATTGGTGTTTTATAATTCTATACGTAGTCATTATTTCCTCACTTGTACGCCAGTCAAAGCTTTACACTTTAAAATACCAAGAAACCACCTCTAAGAAATCATTTCCCTAAAAGGAAGAAATTTAAACGAATTTTACCTTTTTTAACTTGGAAGGAAGAAAACATAAATCATTTATTAAAAAAATATGCATCCAGTGATTATTGGGTAAATACACTATTACCTTCCAATTAGAATTGATTGTAGAAGATTAAGAAAAAGGTTAAAAAGAATTGTAAAAAACATGTACTCAATAAAAGAGAAAGAAAAGAAAAACCCACCAAATTCTTAGTTGTTTTCATGCCCAGGCACAAGTGAGACTAATATTCACAAACAAGAACAAAACGGAAAGGATATCCCCTTCTCTGGGATTGAGAATCATGCTCACAGCATCTTTCCACTCTCCTCGCAGTAATGTGGCTCCGACAAGGTGTGTTGGTACAGAACCACTTCCAAAGCGCTAGAACATAACAATACTTATGTCAAGTATTGAGCGTAGTAAACAACATGCACATATGCCTTTGTAAAAATTCATTGATATGTACGTTTACACTAATCATACACAATCTTTATGCCAAAGTCTACTTTGCTCTTGTAATACAAACTCAAGACCACGTTCATAGTGCCAAAATCAAGTCGATCAAAGTCAAAAGAGAAATACAGAATAATGTAATCAATATACTCAACAAACATAAATTACTTCAACACTAACCCCAGAAAATTTTGCAAAGCAGTCGAGTCTGGAAGAAATTGTCTTCTAGAGAAGGATATACAATCTATGAGCAACAGAAAGTTGGGCCTAGAATTTCTTTATCTAGGAACAGAACGACTACCTCAAGAAAGCTTTCTCCTAAGTGGAAGTGTCAAAAAGGGTGGGTATGGCAGAGTGCAAGTAAGAGATAGAACAAGGAAGAGGGTAAGAATGATGTACTTGTAAGCCAAAATAGTTGATAAATCCTTGCTTTCCTAAGGAATCTGCACATGCTCTTATGGTATCTTCAGAATCTGCAGCAACCCCTCTAAGGAAATACACTGGTTATGTAAGTACAAGCAACAATATAGCACACAAGCGCACACACACACACAGGGTTAAATATATCCAACCGCAACGTAACAGTGAACCGGTTTCCTAGGAGCTTCCCAAGAAGAAGTTCTTCATCAACATAGCTGCATGGTGATGAAACTAAATAAACTTCATGTACTACTAACTCGACTATTAATACAGACTTCAAATCCAACATCCAAAACAACTTGACTTACCAAAAATTCCCAACCTTGATACCAATCAGCCTTTCATTGAGTGCAGCTAATCTCCCAGCCTGCTGCTTGAAAACAGTTACCTGAAACCCCAAAAAGATATTTTTTGAACAGCTAAATTAACCTGGTGGCCCATAGAATAGGCTTGATTGCTGCTAATAAAGTGAACTTCTGTTCCTTCACATTCAAAATTTCCATTTTTCAGCCAAGTCTAAGAGTCCTTCAGAAAATCAAAGTTCGTTGATGCTCCAGTTACATTTAAGAGAAGCGACAACAACAAAAAATGGTGATAAAAAGTTATCCCTTCTCGCTCAATTTGAAAGAACATGAAAAATCAGAACAAAAATAGCGTACCCTTTGAGTTGAAACTGACCGCTTATCTTTTGTGCCAGCAAACCCAAACGACCTGGGCTGTAAAAAACAAATTCAACAAGGAACATTGAGAACCAGTAAAGCAGCTGCAAAGTTCAAATACCTTTTCTTGCATTCATAAAAGTTGTTAAGTACCCGCAGTGGCTACAAAAAGTGATACATACTAAAGAGCAGTGAACACTGATCTTGTTTTTCTATATAACACCAATGGAACAGGCAAGCTACACATGTGCAGGACAAACCTGTATGCCAAGCATCTTTCCAATGATACCTAGTACTTCTTGTGTGTCTTTATTCTCCTTGTAAAGATGAAACCTGAATTTAAACACACACTTTATAAATAGTTTCTTATCAAATTTGATAGGAACTATGTAGTACATGATACTGTGAACAGAGGAGAGGGTAAAAAGACATATTTCGAACAGTACCTCAGGAATTTCGCCATATTCTCTGGCCAGCTTTTTGAGCCTCTACTATCAAAAGGTTTATCATCTCTACCCTTTCGTTTTCTGGAATTTCTTCCTCTATTATTTTCTGAACTCAATCTCACCCGTATACATTTGGAAAGTGCATCTGGTCCATCAACCGTGTCGGTTATAAGGAACTTGAGATTCTCCTTGAAGAAATTATGCACTTTCTGGAAAAATCAACTAGCATGTTAAAAGACAGTTCAGGGGAGCATCACAAGAAAAGTGATGGCAGAAAAGAATAAAACTGCATTCAGTGGCCATAATTTGTCTGTCAAAACAAAAACCAAAAAATATTCACTTCAAACCGACACTATGCCATTACATCCTGCTAAAAAATCATGTAGTATGACAGTGAGCTGATTCTTAAGACAGTGGCTAACCGTTCTATGAGATTTATCAGAGTCAGGAGAAAGAACTATAGGAGAAACATCATCGTCACTGCCAGACTTAATTTGATTAAGAAAGTTCTCCAACTTCTGTGTATCTGAATCATCATTAAGTGATCTGAAGGCCTCAATCTCAAGAGCATAATCATCTGGATTCTTCATTGATATCTTCGTCTCCTCCTCTTTGACAACCTGGTATGCAAATACTGAAAACGCTCCTCAAACAGTCTTAGCAAATACAGTAACCAAATAAAGTTATCCATGAACAAAAATGTGTAATACTCCCGTCCCTTTTTTCCCAGAGAGTACCTCTGAAGGTTCCGGGGGAGCATCTAAGGATGTCAAATGAACAACACTCCCATCAGTATCAACTTCATTCACAATGAAATCAGAGTACCTGCAGATATCACGAAGTACAACCACTTGATATCATAGCAACCCAAATTCCAAAGCCAAATAAAGCATTTTTTCATATAACATGTATCGCTAAATTGAAGCCGCAAAAGATTATTCAAAACTCTACAGCAATGGAAATTGGAAAGTACCTCTGCTTGAGAATCCCGCGAAAGCCAGGAAGCTGAGAGATGAAACAGAGGATACCCACGTCGGGTTCGGTTAGGGTTGTCATGGAAGCTCCAGTCCTCGAGATGTTGATGACTTTTGCAGAGGAAAACGAACGGCAATGGCTCTGCGAATGGAACCCGTAGCAGCGGCGGTGGTGGTGGAAGGGTTTTAGCACAGAAGTTATGGAACCGCAACGCCACATCTCACCGTTGTTCACGGCTAACGGCTGGGTTAGCCGTTTTAGTGAATTTACGGCGTCGTTTCAATGCTTCTTAGCAAGATTAACCAAACTAAGTATTTCTGAAAATTTTAAAATTTCAATTTTTTTCCTCCTTAATTTTCCCACTATATTCAATTCATTTTTTAAATATCTAAAAATTTCTAAACACCGAAATAGTACTTCATCTTTCCCTTAGTTTATGCAGTATATTGATATGGCACAATAACAAAATTACGCTTAAGAGATAAAAGAGTTGAATGAATTATGTAATTGAGGTTAGTGATGACAAATTAGATAGTAAAAAATTTAAGAAGAGAAGAGGTGATGTTGTGAGTGAAGTTATGCATAATTGGAATAGTGGAAGACGTGGACTCTCATTAGATGTGAGTTGTCCTTGATGTGGCCATAGAATCGAAGATGCTAACCATATTTTTCGGAGATGCATTTATGCAGACCAAATATGGGCAAAGGTAATATGAGAGAGGGAGTTATCGAGGTTTTTGCTTCTGCGTTTAGGTGACTGGCTGCAAATTGTTTGATGTCGAGTCTTTGTGGGCTAGTTTTTTTGTTTTGGGGATTATGCTTTAGTCGAAACAAATACTCCCTCTCTCTCTCTAAAGAATCTTCCACTCCACTCTGTGTATGTGTGTGTGGAAAATAATGTGAATGTAAGTGATGGCCACCAGACCCAAATAAGGCCTAAAATCAAGTAACCAGCCCAAAAGAGAGACCGAGAAAGAGGTCTATTGGGCAAATCCTTTAAAACCCGCTCAAGTCATTTAAACCCGATGGAAGGCCAAACCCAAAGGAAAAACCCAACCCGTGCAAGAGACAAACGACACTACATCTTCGGTTGCTCGAAGGACCGCATATGAAAGAACTCCTCCGGCATAACGGTCTCTGACACCTAACATATCATGCCACCATGATGAGAATAGGACAAGACGAATTCTACCAACTCCTTCGGATAATTACAAACATATCACTCAAAAACCTAGACTATAAATACTCACATCATTTCATTGTTCAAGTATCTTATGCATTATGCCCTAGGCTATCTTATTCCTTGAAATTATCTCAAACACTTACTTGATCATCGGAGTCCCGATTAATCAGAAACACTGATTGGTCAAAGTTTTGCCTTTGATTGCAAGAATCCAAGCACAGCATGACATCACACAACCGAGTCACTAGGACGCAGCTGAGACAGAAAAGCGTGGTCATCCATCCCACAGGCCAGCCACTAGTAAGACTTTATATAGTTGGCATAACTGCCCTTAAGATGAGATTGCACAAAAAAACAAGATAGAACAAATAAAGATAAAATAGTGATAATTTAATAACTTTAGAGGAGAAATTTTCACTTAAAGAAAGTGTATAATTTTTCAGAGACGATCTAAAAAATAATTTGTATAATTTTTTTGGAAACAGATAGAGTATGTTTTTTATCAAAAGGTTATTCCCCCAACGATGGTTGTGGAAAAAGCCTATCGACTTGAGGGAGAACGTTTTGGAGCAATTACTACAATGAGAAATTGAGAAATGTTATGGACACTTTTTTCGACACTCTCTCATTAAACACTTGCCATATATATATTTTGATGGAACCAGAATCAAGTAGGTCCACAAAACTGATTACATGACAGAATTTAAATGATAGAGTGTCCAAAAAAGTGTCCAAAATGACTGTCCATAAAACCTAATTTACATGGCAAAATTAGGATTGCACTGCACCCAACAGAATGTACAGGACAACTAGCATATGCTACAGTACAGTTCCAGTTGGTTTAATTCACCAGCAAGCCACTACTACCACAGCAATCAATAACTCTCCAACATCATGAATAATCACTATCATCAGTAATTAAAAAAACAACAACAACACAACAGGGACCATAGGCAATAATGATTACAAGTTGCAAGGGAAGAGTTCTTTCTTTTTCTTTCTTCTTTTTTCCCCCCTGAAAAGCAACTAGAGAGCTTTCATTAAAGAATCCCAAAATATCACACCATAATTCCAAAAGAGAAATTCAAGAAAAGGGAAAAGTTCATTTAACAAGAGAACAATCCAAAAAATTGCAGACAAAATACCAGTATCAAGGTCTGGAAAGCAAAGACAGACACCTGTGTACCAACAGAGAGAATCTGAAACTGAAGAGACTAGACAGTGTGGTTTGCCAGGCAGCAGTGACTTGTATTTCAGTTCATGTGCCCAAACTAGTCCACATTGTTGAATGCCTCAAATGACAGCAAAACGTTAGCTCAGTGAACTTGTTTCATCGCCCTGCTGTGACAAATCAATCTCTACAAGCACCACCACTTCATAAGTATGCTTTAATGCCTAGAATGAATCTCAATATGAGTAGTTTTCTGAAGCATGGGGGAAGAAGATTACAGGCTACCAATATTGTTTCAAGTGACAATTCGCAGAGGCGCTTCCAGTACCCTAAACTGGACCAAATGCAAGTCACCACAAGTTTCTCTACAATATATGAGGATCTCTTATTATGATACAAAAGTAACTAGGTATCAGATGTCATGATTATTGGTTAAATAATCATGTATGTCCACCCAAAACATTAAATTGTAAGGAGAGTATGCATTATTTTGAAGGAAAAAAAAAAAGGAACACTAATCTTGAGATGCAGAACAACAGATAACAGTTGTTCGTTGAAGAATTTTGAAGTTTCAGTTACCTATCAAGACAAAGATCCAAGATGGAAGTGAATAATACACCTCACCGCTATGCTTTTGGTATGAATTTACAGTCTTAACTAATTCTAGATTGACATGATACAGTTCATGCCACCAGCCCCAATGTAGTTGGCATTAGGGATCTAAGGTGCAGTATGGTGAAAACTGAGGATGCCAGGACGGGCGTAATACAGCCTCGATTCTAACAAGGCATTTGCTTGAACAAATGAACTCTAAAGTAGTCCATAGTAGTAGCACGTGTCTGTACCTTTGCCGATTTTATACTTCCAATAAACTTGTGACTAAATGCTTGTAAACTGTACAAGTAGGTGTCAAACACCCATGAATAAGTCACAATCCTCCAAGAAACATACTAAGCCCCATTACAAGTGGATGTCAAACACCCATGATTTTGTATCAATGTGAGTTGATTTGAGAAGACATGGTTGTAGACTTGTAGCAAGACTACATTACAACACTAGCAAGTGAAAACAAGTAATATAACAAGGGGAGGAAAAATTAAACTATGACACGCAGACACCAACTTGAAATCTAAATGAATGTCTATTACTTCATGTAAATCGAATTCCTGTAAGAACTTTGAAACAAACCATAAACTAATACTCCATATACAGTGAGCTAGCTAAAAACGGGGGGAAACGTCTCCAATTAACAAAATCCTAGTGTTACTCAACAGGAACAAATCCAGTCCAGGAAAGAAAAATTGAGCCATTAACATCAGTAAATCAGGATTGAACACATAGCTGGGGAGAAAAATAGCTATCGACTGAGTTTCCTTAGGTAAAGGGAACTGTTTACCTATTTTTTTCACTCATTCTTCCATGCATGCAGAACCAGTGAAAAACCAAGATTTTGAGACTTGGAATCTATAAATCTCTGAGAGAATGACCATTGCAATGAGCTCGGATCTGACAGAGGCTGACTAGACCAAAACTTCTCAGCAGAGTGGCAAGTCTTGAACATAAAAACTCCATTTCCAACTGAGGAACCAAAGAGCCAATTATGAACATCCCAGAATACTTCCACCGGCATACCATCAACCAAGATGGTGTGGTTCCCTCTGAACTTCCATCGAAGCCGCTTAATCTGCATCAAACTCTTACCATCCACACAAACAAAAAGGCACGGATCCTTGACAAACGTGTCACATTCGATCATCAAATCATGAGCCTGACCATTGTCACAAAACTTGGCCTTGGTACTAAAAACCCTCTTCCCAAAAACATGCTCCCTTTTGGCCACAAAAGCAGCAGAAGTAAGTAAAGGAGTTGCATTGGTCTTCCTGTAGGCTTCTTTCCTCATATCTCCAAGGAGCAGAATCATCTGACTATCAACTACGACACCCACATAAAACCCTTCGACGGGTTCAGGCCCGCATCCAAATTTAGCTGAAGAGAGGTCCCAGTACACATCTATCTTACTAGTATGAGCTTCTAAACTCTTTGACCCCTTTCTCTTGGAGAACAACCAGGGTTTTATGTCAACTTTACATAGGCACTGACTAGCAGAATCGTCAATCCCTAAACTCAACCCTTGACCCATCAAATTCTTGCTCCAGGAAACTGTAACCAAACATGACCTGCCTCGGATACGACATTGATAAACACAAGTAACTAAATTCTGAGCATTCCTGCTGGCGTTTGAAGATGATGATGAATCCGCAACCTGAACCCCATTTTCACCAAAACAAGAAGGGAATTCTTTCATCGTGGATTCCAGAAACAAAACCCATATACCCTTGGTTCAAACTTCAAATCGATCTGCCTGTTGTCAGCAGAATTTTCACAAACACTTGGTGTTCTAGGACTCGAAAAGCAATTGCTCTCGCTAGTTCACTTGGATTTCGCAATCGGAAGAGGAAAAAACAAAAGAGAGATTAACAATGACTGAGCGGAAGAAGGAATCGAACCTTACCTCTGACTAAACATGAAAAAGTGAATACTAAATCCCATCTCAAAATTGCCCACGAAACCATTGATTCATTCTGAGCATCAGGAAAATGGAAAGGAGATTCCTTTGGCTCAGACCAGCCAGTCTGATGAAAACTCAAATCTCCGAAACATTGAAGAATTTAAGCAAGGAATCTGACGCTGAAGAAAAGGAAAAGACCGTCTGAGGTCGGAGACAAATCCAGCGATAATATGTTTATGGTCAAAGTAAAAAAAGAAGTGAATAAAACTGGAGCGAGAATCAGACAAAAGGTACAATTCTTTCGCTCTCAATAACAAAAGAGTTAATATTTAATATACTGACATCAAAAATATTTTTCCTTTTTAATGAAAACAATTTTATAAGTTTTTTCTGTTTAAATAGTATTATTAAAATAAATATATAAGTCCTTTTATCCATAAAAGATTATAATAGAACAAATATTTTTTATTATTAACATATCAGATATTAACTCATAATAAAAAAGGAAAAATGAAAAATAATACTCTATAGTAGTATTTTCCAAGATTTGGAAAATGCAGAGCCCAAAATATTCCGAAGATAAACGGTACATACATAGATATACACAAGATGGAAAGATTGACATTTTGGAAAATATCAAATTGTTTATTACCGAATACAGCCTGTACCACTAATAGTATAAGTTTTCGTTTATTTTCTTTCTTTTTCATGTCTTTCTCTTTACCATATTTTTTGTCTACAAAATGGAACAGATGGTGAGAAAAATACTACTACCATTTTCTCAAAATTCAATCTTTTCTTCATTTCAATAATAGTTTTTGAAAAAACAGGATTATTTATCATTTTTTTTGGTAAAAATAAAAAAGCATCACACACTCTGTGAGGTCTCTTTCCGTCTGGCATGATTTTCTTTAAGCAGACAAACGCACATACCCACATGACAATACCCGAATCCAACAAAGACTCTTCCCTTGTTACTTGTGTTGTGTTACCAAAACAATACTCATAAAAATCTTCTCCATTAAATTACAAAAAAAAAAAAAAAACATCGAATTACCTCCATAACAAACATCATGCATGCCCAATTCTCAAAACTAAAAAAAACAAAACAAATCCATAAGAAAAGATGCATTACTAAAATGATGTTTTAGAGTATCTCTAACAGTTTCTCCAAAATAGAGAGTCAAAAGCCATATTTTCCAAAATAAAAATGACTCCAACTCCAACAGCTTCCTCATTTAAAGAATTATGCATTTATTACAATAATAAAATATTCTATATATTTGATTAATAATTAATAAATTATTTGAAGAGATGGGAGAGAGAAAAGAGGAGAGATGTTTAAGTCAATGATAATTAATTTAGGAAGAGGAGAGTGTGTTGAAGATGGTGTTTCTACAACTGGTGGCGCTAGTATGGCGGAAGCTTGGCGCCAAGGTGAAAGCGCCAGCAGCAACAACATGTCTTTGATCTAAGCTTGCGTGAGGAGCAAGCAACACAGTTTGAAGAGGATTAGAAGTTAATTAGAGTTAGAGATACATCACGATTAGTAGTCCCTACTGTTGTATTAGAAGTAGGATTCAACTTATAAAGCCTATATAAAGCCAAGATTGATAATTAATAAAGTATCGAAATTCAGCCTATTTGGTTAAATCTTAGTTATTGCATTGTTCTGCCCTAATATTTTGGTATCAGAGGGTGAGGTTAAGAAAATCAATGGTTGGAAATAATGGATTCTCGAGCGTACCGCTGGGAAAAATCCTTGTATTCAAAGGTGTGTCCTTTGAATTTTGGTGCATCAAGCTAAAAATAATATTTTAATCTCAAGATCTGTAAGAAGTAGTTGAATGAGGCATAGAGATGGAGAATCATGTCAAATATGCTAAAAAAGATGCTAGGGCTTTGGCTATCATACATCAAGGAGTAGATGAATCTATCTTCTCAAGAATTTCTGAATCATCAACAACAAAAGAAGCATGGAC
>JBBYHH010000003.1:1195958-1210752 GCA_038382905.1 Daphne laureola | reverse complement strand
TAAATTCATATTTTTATCATCCAATGGGAGCTAAATAAAGGATTTCATACTATATCATCACATCTAATCCAATCCTACATTATCCTATTATATCCCATTTTAATTATCTTATCTCATATTTTTTTTATCCTGACAATCAAACAGGTCCTAAGGGAAGTACACTTCCAACGTACTACTTGATTAAAATACCTCCGAACAAAACATATTCACATTTTATTCCTTTCTCTGTCACCCTAGCTATCATATTCCATAGACTTGCGAGAAGATGAACTGCAAATATTTTCAAACATTCTCATAATCCCGCCATTATGAGTGACATACTATTACTTGGTGTGATATCTACAGAAGAAAAGGTGGTAAAGATGGTGATGTTAGTTATAGAAGTCAGAGTAGCTCTAAAAACATAAGACTATTGATTAAGGGTGGAAGATTGAAACATTTAGCACAGGTGGGGACTACTTTTCTAGTTTTACATATTTATAAAAGGCTTTCTTTTGTATTTACACCGCTACCATATTCTACGCGCTTGAATTTACATATATACCCTGACGAAGCGGGAGCCGAAATGAGTTTTGGGGATTCAGAGACGGTGGCATCTATTGTAATACTATAAACTTATAGGCCTTATGCTAGAAACCTACCGGCTATATAACCTAGCATTACACCATTTTCCCACTGCGCTCTCATTTCTTTCCTCCCAATATCTATCTTCCCCCGTTTATCGTCACCGGAGAGTGTTCTAGAGAGACCCAAGCAGCCAAACCTGAGGCATTCTTCTAAAGCTTCTCTTCCTCGGATAACTTTTTTAGGGTTTATAGTTCGTCCAACGGTTAGTTACGAGTTTATTTGTTATCCTTATCTTTTCTGCTTTTCTTGGCATGTTTTTCTTCCTCTTCTTGAGGGTGTTCGCTCTGTCGGTGCTGTGTTAATGTTGTTTGCCAGCGTTTTCTGTTCTTTGAGCCCCTGCCATTGTAAGTGTAGTTCCGATTGAGGGATTTGATTGTGTGCATTCTTTCCTGTTATTTGTTCTAGAGGTTCGGATGATTTTTTTAGCCCTAAAAACCAAACCCTAGATTCCCTTTTAGTTTATTCTCGCTATAATATAATGAGTTTTTAACCGAGTAGCTTCCTGGTGTTTTTAATGTTTATCGGTCTGGGTAAGAGAGAGAAGATTATGCATATACAAAGGTGATGTGGGCCAAATAGTGAAATCATATCCCCCCCCACCCCAAATGCTTGCTTGACTGTTCCTTCTGGGGTGACCAAAGCTAATTATATTTGCATTTGTTTACTGTGCAGGACAGTTGGTTACAGAGTTTTGTTCAATGGCTGATCATCGCAATGCGAATGGCCAAGCTCCGAATGGGGGGGCTGCATCATCAACCAATTACTCGATTAATCTGGAGAGTTTTAAACAACGATTGAAAGCCTTGTATGCTCACTGGGATGAGCACAAATCTAGCCTTTGGGGTTCAGCAGATGTTCTTACCATTGCAACACCATCTACTTCAGAAGATTTGAGGTACCTGAAGTCTTCTGCTTTACATTATTGGTTGTTAGGCTACGAGTTTCCGGAGACGATTATGGTTTTTATGAAGAAGCAGATCCATTTCCTCTGTAGTAAGAAGAAGGCCTCTCTTCTTCAAGTTGTGAAAAAATCCGCGAAGGAGGTTGTTGGGGTAGATGTAGTGATGCATGAGAAGATGAAAACCAATAATGGAACTGACCTTATGGAGACCATATTTCGAGCTATCCGTGGGTATTCCCAGGAAAATGGAATGAGTGCTCCTGTTTTAGGCCACATAGTACGAGAGTCTCAGAAGCCTGAAGGTGATCTTTTGGAGCAATGGGTGGAGAAACTTAGAGATTCTGGGTTTGAACTTAGTGATATAACTGATGGTTTGTCTGATCTATTGGTTATTAAGGACAAGGATGAGCTTATGAATGTCAAAAAGGCTGCATATCTAACTTACAGTGTGATGAACAACGTTGTGGTTCCAAGGCTTGAGAATGTTATAGATGAGGAAAAGAAGGTGAAACATTCCCAGTTGATGGATGAGGCTGAAAAAGCCATTATGGAACCCTCTAAAGCTAAAGTGAAGCTGAAGCCAGAAAATGTTGATATTTGTTACCCTCCCATATTTCAAAGTGGGGGCCAGTTTGATCTGAAGCCGAGTGCCCAAAGTAATGATGAGTTGCTTCACTATGATCCTGCTAGTGTTATAATATGTGCTGTTGGATCTCGGTATAACAGTTACTGTTCAAACATCGCAAGAAGCATCTTGATTGATGCTGACTCTATACAGAGCAAAGCGTATGAAGTTCTTCTTAATGCACACGAAGCAGCAATCAGTGAATTGAGACCTGGGAATAAGATCAGCTCTGCATATCAAGCAGCCCTTTCTGTAGTCGAGAAAGCTGCTCCGGAGCTGGTTCCAAATCTTACAAAATCTGCTGGCACTGGCATTGGTCTTGAGTTTCGTGAGTCATATCTTAATCTCAATGCCAAAAATGATCGTTTGATAAGACCTGGAATGGTTTTCAATGTGTCACTTGGCTTTCAAAACATACAGGGGAAGCCCAGTAGTAAGAAAAACCAGACTTTCTCGCTGTTGCTTGCTGACACTGTCCTTGTTGGGGAACTGAATGCAGAAGTGCTGACAGTAAGAAGCTCAAAAGCTGTTAAGGATGTGTCGTACTCATTTAATGAGGATGAGGAAGAGGAGGTGCCCAGAATGAAGGTTGAAGCAAAGGGACATGATGCATTTGTATCCAAAACAACTCTTAGATCAGATAATGAGATCTCGAAAGAGGAGCTTAGGAGGCAGCATCAAGCAGAACTTGCTCGGATGAAGAATGAGGAAATGGCTAGGAGACTTTCTGGTGTTGTTACTGGTGCAGGAGACAATAGAGCTGGGGCAAAGGCTAATACAGAGTTGGTTGCCTATAAGAATGTTAATGACCTTCCGCCCCCAAGAGATTTGATGATTCAAATTGATCAGAAGAATGAGGCTGTGCTTCTCCCAATATATGGCAGTATGGTGCCCTTCCATGTTGCTACTATAAGGACTGTTTCCAGCCAGCAGGATACAAATCGCAATTGCTTCATTCGCATAATATTTAATGTTCCAGGGACACCTTTTAATCCTCATGACTCGAACACTCTGAAAAACCAAGGGGCTATATATCTTAAAGAAGTTTCATTCCGTTCCAAGGATCCAAGGCACATAAGTGAGGTGGTACAACTTATCAAAACTCTTCGAAGGCAAGTAATGGCAAGGGAGTCTGAAAGAGCTGAGAGAGCAACCTTGGTTACACAGGAGAAGCTTCAGGTTGCTGGTAATAGGTTTAAGCCTATAAAGTTGTCAGACCTATGGATTCGCCCTGTATTTGGTGGACGGGGGAGAAAGCTTCCTGGTACACTTGAAGCTCATGTGAATGGTTTTCGATATTCAACAACAAGATCTGATGAGCGTGTAGATTTAATGTATGGTAACATAAAACACGCTTTCTTCCAACCTGCAGAGAAGGAGATGATCACGCTCCTTCACTTTCATTTACACAACCACATAATGGTGGGGAACAAGAAAACAAAGGATGTACAGTTTTATGTGGAGGTGATGGATGTAGTCCAGACATTGGGAGGAAGCAAAAGGTCTGCATATGATCCAGATGAAATTGAAGAAGAACAAAGAGAAAGGGATAGAAAGAACAAGATTAACATGGAGTTTGGCAGCTTTGTGAATAGGGTTAACGAGTTATGGGGACAACCGCAGTTTAAGGATCTTGACCTGGAGTTTGATCAGCCTCTGAGAGAACTTGGATTCCATGGAGTACCTTATAAAGCTTCTGCTTTTATTGTGCCAACATCTAGCTGCCTGGTAGAGCTGGTTGAGACCCCTTTCCTTGTTGTCTCCTTGAGCGAGATTGAGATTGTAAATTTGGAAAGAGTAGGTCTGGGACAGAAAAATTTTGACATGACGATTGTCTTCAAGGATTTCAAGAAGGATGTGCTTAGGATCGATTCAATCCCCTCAACAGCGCTTGATGGTATCAAGGAATGGCTGGACACTACTGACATCAAGTATTATGAAAGCAGGTTGAACTTGAATTGGCGGCAGATTCTGAAGACGATTACAGATGATCCGCAAAGCTTTATAGATGATGGTGGTTGGGAGTTTTTGAACCTGGAAGCTAGTGATTCAGATTCTGAAAAGTCGGAAGAGTCTGACCAAGGTTATGAGCCATCTGATGTGGAACCAGAATCCGATTCAGATGATGATGACACAGATAGCGCATCACTTGTTGAATCAGAGGATGATGAGGAAGAGGGTACTGAGGAAGACTCGGAGGAAGAGAAGGGAAAGACATGGGACGAGTTAGAGAGGGAAGCAAGCAATGCAGATAAAGAGAAAGCTAACGAGTCAGACAGTGAGGAGGAGAGGAAGAGAAGGAAAATGAAGGCATTTGGGAAGTCTCGAGCACCCCCGCCAAGCAGCAGTATTCCTAAGCGAAGCAAACGGAGGTAGAAGATGGAGATTATTGCTATTCTTCACCTCTACTTTAGAAGTTGGTGTACAAGGGAAGAGTTGTCTCAAGTAGGTGGAGTCTATTTTGAATAGGAGGTCCCTCAGTAGCGTTTCAGGGATGGGATTGACTGGGAAACCCGATTTTTGTTTCTTGTGTAGCATTTCTGTGCCTGAATAGCAAGTTTGTGTTGGGTTATCTCTGTTCCTGCTAGCACAACTTAACTTACTACTAGCAGGCGATGGGGTATAAATATGGTCATTAGAGAAGTACCACCGAGTTCTCACTATCTTTTAACTTTTATGATGCTATACTACCCCTCACGTTTTTAGGGGTAAGAGTAGAATCAACCCGCGCCCCCGCCCCCGCCCCCGTCCGTCTCTTCAGAATCAAACTTCCCTCCACTTTCATATTATTCAAACTTCCCTCCATTTTCATATTATTGCTAACATCTCTAAATATTTATAACATTTTTTTAATTAGTACTCTTCGCTTCACAAAAATTGTAAAATTTATTTAGACACATATATTAAGGAAAGTGAGATAATAGAGTATGTTAATAAAATTACCCTCATGCAAAAAAAAACAAGAAAAAAAGTCATGTGGACTTCAATTTTAAGATGAAGAGGAAAGTGAAAAAGGGTGGTAGAAAGCTTCCTTAGGAAATTTGACAACTTTAGTTTGATGACCCAAAATAGTAAATGTGACCATTTTTGTTGGATGGAGGGAGTAAAAATTTTCTAATGAAGTTACCAAGTTATGCTTTCCACTATCTTTTTTGTTTTATTCTCTGATTTGATATAATTAATTATAATCATTTCATTCACTCAATTCTTATCTTAATTTTTTATAATATGATTTGACACTACTCACCTCATTTATAAAGCTATCTCTTTCTTAAAGGTAATTTTATATAGTACTAGTATTTTACAATTTTCTACTCATCTTGATTCCCATACCAAAACAAAACATTGCAAAAAAAAAAAAAACTGTGGGAGTATAATTTATATTTATACTAAGGGAAGTTTGGTCTTTACAATAGTGGATGTTAAGGGTGTGTTCTATACCCATTTTCAACACATTTCTAATATAAAACTAACACATTTTTAAATTTTTTTCTCAGATCTCTCTTTATCTCTCTCTTCTAAAATTCAAAAAAATATTGATTTTATATTGGTTTTTTGCAATGTCAAAACACCCTAAATTAGGCTCGTTGGTATAGCGTGTCAGATTCATTTATGAAAGGAAAATTAACAAAACCCCACCCTTAGCTTTAGCATAATCTACACACCCCCACCCTCACATTTTTAGAATTCTACAAAAAGCTCCTTTCAGATATGTGAAAATATAAAAAAAAAATCCTAAAGGTTAACTCTCGTTAAAAACCCCCTTTAGGTCTGCTGGATTTTCACCACCAATTTTGTTCGTGCTGCAACAATCGCTGCTCCACCATTGACGCTTGCAACCGTTACCTATCCCAGCCCACAGCGAATTGCGATTTCGAATTCGCTTTGCAGCCACGAACCCACCAAATGATTACTCCCGACGTCCGCCCTCCACCTCGTTTCTTTAACTTCCAACCGCCGACTTGTGAGATCGTGAAACGACGAGTAGCCATCGCTTACTAGCCTGGTTATGGATCGTAGAGGGAGATGAAGATGCTGGGGTTTAAATGCAAGGAATAAAATAGTTGAGGATAAAATTGTTAGGAATAAATAATTTAAAGTCTAAGTTTTGTAGTTAAACCTAAAAGCTAACGGGAGTTAACCATTAGGAGGGTTTTGTTATATTTTTGCAAATCTCGGGGAGGTGTTTTGTAGAATTACGAAAATGTGGGAGGGAAAGTGTAATTTTCCCTTTCTGAAAATATGGACAAAGTCCTTATGTTGGTTCTTGAAGCTTCTAGTCGTTGCAACCAATCAAATCGAGGCTTGTGTTATGTCTTGAACGTACGGGTATTTTGGTTTTTGAGTTTCTGGATGTTTTCATTTTAATTATCTTCCACCTCAACACCGCCTCTGCTATACATATAAATATATATATATATATAGGAACCTAGCTAATTGTGTGATGTTGGAGATGAATAGAAACAATAATTAAAAGAAGAGGCCGATTGAAATAAGAAATGGAGGAAGAGGTAGCCGGGTGGGTCGTATTACAGCTAGCGTTCTTGGTGTCAGTGCATTGGTACCTACTCTGTCCAATGCCTAATTGCCTTGTTTCTTCTTCTTCTTCTTCGAAAATCGAAATTGTAATGCATATATGTGTGTCCAATTACCAGCTGCTTTATTTATAGTAACATATATATACGAGTGTTAGTTACGTTGAATGTTTTGCGCATGCATGCAGGAATGGTAGGGGAAAGCGAAGCGCAAATTCCAGCAGACTCAAGAAGCTTATTCGGGTACGTGCGTAACGTCCATCATACATACTATTGCGTTTTCTGTACAAATGGATGAGAATGTTGATGTATGTGTGTCGCTAAATGTTGTATATTATTTACAAGGGGGATGACACAGACTATAGTCAATCAAGTTTATCCCATCATCACCAATCAAACGGCTGTCACTATTGATACGAATTAAGCGTAATTGGTATTTCTGCAATTTAATCAAGGACATTTGATAATCAACAGTTTTTCCAGAGCTGCTAATTAATGTTTTGTGTAGAATTAATGAAGACTAGTGGTTGTTTGATATATACTTTGTTTGTTTTACTATATGTATATATATATATATATATATCACTGGATCCCATTATATTATTAATTAATGATACGAGTAATTAAACAATGTGCCCTCTTCTCTACCTACCTAACTAATTATCAACTCGTAAGGAGTAATTTGAAGAATGAATTAATTAATATTATTGATGAGTAAGTAGACTGTTGTTTTGTCGTTAATTAAACCATTGTAGTAGAAGGCGGCATCAAAAGAAAGAGGTAGAGTGACGGATGGGACCGGCTTACAATACATACATTTTAGTCATTCATGAATCATTGTGGCTGGTTCCTTCTTATAATTCTTTCTTTCTTTCTTATCCTAATTCTTCTTCTTCCTGATTCATTCATCATCCATCTAATAGGAGTGATAATGGGCAGTATCACTACTTGCTTATTCCTCCTCCTCTTCCTCCACGGTACCCTCCAAGACGACACTAATCCATGCCCATATCCATGTTATCCTTCACCCACCGGCACGGGCACTGGCACTTTACCCCCTCCTCCTCCTCCCCCCGCCGGAGGGAATTCATACCCGCCGCCTAGCCCCCCTGCAGCTGGGAATTCACCAATATATTACCTTCCACCGCCACCACCACCACCACCCAACCCTGACGGCGGTGGCTACATGTATGGTCCTCCTCCTCCTGAACCAATATTGCCATATTTCCCATTTTACTACAGGAACCCTCCTCACAAGACCAATGATCAATCCTCCTTTGCATGCTGCTCTCGTCTCCCGCCGCTCATCACCTTAATTCTACCACTACTACTTCCTCTTCTCAACTTTCACTACTACAACACAGCCTATGAATAAATTAGTACTCTCCATCCAACATGTATGGATCATAATGAGAGGTATAGCACAAACTTTTTTTTCTTTTCTCTTTTTTTTTTTGTTACTTCGATATGCAAAATATTCGGGATTAATTTCAGACAACTTTGATACTATAGTACCATATATATATTCGGCCGGCTCCTAGCCTTTTTGTTTTCTTCAGTTGATCATACATGTAATTAATTAACAATTTGTTTAATTGGTTTCACTTTCAAGGTAGCTATATATGTACTCGATCGATTAATGGAATACTTTATCGGTAGGGTTAGGATATATGGAGATAAAATTAATTAATACTATGAAGGAAATTAGTGAAGAGATCATGAAAGACGATGCCTCCCAACTCAAAGTAGCTACCAACTTTGATCAAACCTTTCTTTGTTTGGTCATCAATTTTTGGGTTTCAACTACCCAATATCTATATGCATCATCTATCTTGGATTATTCTAATTAATTCTCATCACTTACATACATTATTGTTATTTTTTCCCCTTCCTTTCCAACGGTGCATTCTTTAAAAAGAATTTGGAAAAAATGGAAAATCTGAAAATTGCTTTACAATTTGTGAGAGAAAGGATTATTTAATAAGAGATATTCGAATTTCAGTTTCTTTTTCTAGGTGGTTACAGTACTATCGCAATAAGTGAATATATTTTGCATTCAGCGTGAGTGTCTGTGTCTGTGTGTGGTGGAGAATTTGGACGCAACAAGCATGAAGGAGACTAGCTATATTTTCAAAACTACCCACATGAATGCTACAATGTCACATCTTCAACGTTTCTTTCAATTACCTACTCCAAAATCAACCTTAGAAAGCAATTCACATTTTCACCAAATTAATTTTAGAAGGCTGGCAATGGCATGCATACCATTCAATATCGAAGCCCATAGCTTAAGAATTGAAAAGCAATAAAGGAAATTCGTCCAAGTGGGCCAGACATTTAAGACTCTGAAGACTATAGTGTTGTTTTTTCTTTTTCTTTTATCCCCTAACCACCCACTCTATTTAATAGAGCTGTTCCGCAAACATAAATCCTGATTGTTTGACTGAATAATGTAAAGGATTCACCTATCACTCAAACCGTGAAGAGATTCTATCATAGTATTCGATCAAAATCTAACCCCTTTTACTTGTTCTCAATGGGATTCGAACTCAGAACACTCATGTCAACTTCAACCACTGCACCGTGTTGTACAAGACTATAGTGTTGGCTCGTATATGAGCGGCTTTTTCTGAAGGTCAGACCCAATATACACTATAGTATGTACACGACCAAGACCTGTACAACACATGTTCATTAGTAAGTTGTATACATGTACAAGAATACATACACCAAACACAACAGATCAGCCACCACTGAATCCATCTTCCACCATGTCAACATATGCACTTAAAAGTGAGCAACTGGCTTCGTTTTTCTAGAATCTGAATCACATCATCTTCAGGCTAATTCAGATCTGAGATCAATCACCCAATACACTAAGCGGTTGTCTCATGCTTAGCTCTGCTTTAAGTGCAGGGAACTGTGCAAGATCATGAGACTCGCTTAAAATTTTCTGCACATAAACCAAACACATTTTAGTTCAAGTCCTTACTATGTAACTCATGTTCTTAATGGAATCAACTAATGCAGCTTTGGAAGTAAAACTCCAACCAACAAGAATCAATCTATCACACAAAAGAGCCAAGATCTCACCAATGCCGCAACATGTGCATCCTGTAGAATGTTTCCATCTGCTTCCAATCTTGCAATGGGAAACTCAGGAAGATGTCCGGATTGTTTTTTACCGAGCAAGTCACCAGGTCCTCGTATTAGAAGATCCACATTGGCCAAGTGGAAACCGTTTGATGATTTCTCCAACACCTGCAGTCGATCCGCACCACTGAGGCTCGATGCTATTAGTAAACATTTAGACTTCCTCTCTCCACGGCCAACTCGTCCTCTAAGTTGGTGCAACTGAGCTATTCCGAATCTCTCAGCATTCATCACAACCATCATAGATGCATCCGGAATATCGACCCCAATCTCAATTACTTGAGTGGAAAGTAGAATCTGAATCTCCCCAGATCTAAAGCGTTTGAATACTTCTTCCTTTTCAACACCCTTCATTCTTCCATGTAAGAGTCCACAACTATAGCCTTCAAACCGATGTGACATTGACTCTAAATCTGCAGAAGCAGCGCGAAGCTGAGGAAGTTGCTCAGATTGCTCAATGACCGGGTACACAATGTACACCTTTCCTCCTCCTTTTAACTCATCACGTATCAACTGTTAAAGCAAGTACGCAATAACAGATTAAAAGAAAAAGCCAGGTGTCTCTTAGTAGAGCAACATGAGCATTTTATCAAACAGCAAATAATAGTACTCAAGTAAACAGTTACCCTAGTTGCATGAGTAATATGTGCATGCATTTAGTTGCATGAGTAATAAATAAAATGCGATTTTAAACTAAAACAGGCTACACTGATGTTTAGTACTCAAGTAAACGGTTACCCTAGTGGACGTATCTTTCACTCATGCTTGTATACTACCCAACAGATGGTGGATTTGCTCATCCTACCTAAAATAACAAACTAGGAAGAGGAACGTTTTCCTTCCAATACATAATTAATTACTACAGATGGTTATTGTAAAACAATCTCCACCTATTGGTTAAGAAGCCTTACCTCAACATGAAACACTATTACAGCTCTTGACCTAGTTGGACTGTTGGGCTATACCACTGAACAACCACAATATAGCATCTACCCAAACACAATTGGTAATGGCTGAAGAGGCCTAGCCTTAATACAACGTGACCTCTTGAATTAACCATGAGGACTCATGCCATCTAACAGTTTCCGTGTCGTTGAACATTGATTCTTAAAATCAAGGAGAAAGGAATGTGTTAACACAACCAAAATAGGGCCAGCCAAACAGAACAAACAAATGCTCATATAATGGCACCTGACATACAATGGAAGTAGCAGTGATACATCCTCATGCACTACCAATAATCATTTTGTTTAAAATTTGGGAAGGTTAAAAACCAAAGAAGTACCCCATAAACTTTCTCAAAGCCATCACTGCTTCCTTCAATTGTGTGTGTTTCAACAGGTAGTCTCCCTGGAGGCATGCCAGTTATCTGCAATAAAAAATAATTATGTCAGAGGGAACTCAGGATTAAGTTTCCATTCAACTTCAGCAGATGGTTATTTCAGGGCATCCTGTCCTATGTTTGCTAGACATGCCTAACCTAGCATCTCTTCAAACATCTGATTTTTCAAGGATACTGTCCTCATGTTCTACAGAGTAGTCCGGTTTTTTATCATTGAGAAATATGATGCGTGACAGTGATCTGAGTTTTCAAGCAAACTGGACTAGGATATCTAAGATTTAACATACGTAGAAGAGGCTAACTTTGCAAATAATCCATCCATCCCATAATTTCTGAAACATTTCCCTAGGTACAGAGATTAAGAAATAATCAAATTGTTTAGTTTATTCCAATTTTACCCTTGGAAAACTTGCTATGAGTATAATTTAAAAAATTGGATGGCTGTTGACTGCTGAATTGATGGAAAGTGAGAACAACTTTTGGGAATCGTGTAGAAACGAAATAGAGAATTGAGATATCATTAATATGGTAATTGATGTACAAAAGGTCACAAAAAAGAGAGACATTTCAGTAGTTTTAAGACAACCCCAAATAGAAAATAACAATAAAAAACATGCCAATAATTTTGGATGGAGGGAGTATAAACTTAGGATGATAACTGACTAGAATAAGAAATGAAATAAAGATAATAAACCAAACATGCAAATTACGAACACCTGAGTCAGAGAAATATCCCCATACAGTGCTAAAGCAAGGGTCCGCGGGATAGGTGTGGCTGACAGGGCAAGAACATGAGGAGCCATATGCATTTCATCTTTGGGAGATCCTTCTGAGGCAGCTGCTTCCATTCTTGAAATTATGGAAGATTGGAAGAGCTGGAAATTAGAAATTTCAGTTGCATTCAGTAATTTTCTTTTCAAGTACAGCTAAGGTAACCAATTCCAAATGAAATTAAATGCTACAACCCACCAGTAATGAATTAAAATCAAACTTTCTTTACACAAACAAATATGTTGAGACACCTACCAGATCCCTTTAAATAAAAAAAATATTATTATTTTATTCCTTTGGTGGTGGTGGGTTGGGGGGGGGGGGGGCGTGTTTGATAAAACCTCAGGTTCAAAGGACAGAGACAACAGAGGGCTTAAGAGAAAAGAGTTTCAAATGAATTGTAACTCCGAAATGTGATGTTGTAAATTGGTTACATAACTTTGACCCGTGGCCTCACTTCGCTTCAACATTTCTGATAGACAAAAGCATCTTAATACATATAGCTTGGTTTGTGAAGGTGCCTAAGTCAGACATACTACTTGCAATATATCTGAACTTGCAAGGTATAATAGGGTATAACAGATTTATAATCCCCAAAAGGTTACGACATAAGTATCCAACAGTCGAATATTTTCACACAACATACAATGTTGGTTGGACAACCTTACTGTTGAACCTTCCCCTTTGAATAACACCAAAGCGGTGTTGTTCATCGACCACAGCGATTCGTAGTGAGGAGAATTCCACACGGTCGGCAATCAAACTGTGAGTTCCAATAACCATTGAAATGTTTCCAGCTTGGAGACCCTGTAGAAAAAGCAAGAACCAAAATTTAAGACGAATCTAGACTACGAGATACAAAATGATAGTGCACACCTCTCGTATCATGCGTGCTTGCTTAGATGGTGTTGAACCAGTAAGTAACACGACAGAAGGCTTATTCTCAGTTTGTTCCATTTTCTCAAGCAAATTGAACAAATGCTCATAATGCTGAATAGCAAGAAGCTCAGTTGGAACCATGAATGCGGCCTGTAATTTAGATAGAGAACAAAAACAAATAAGTCAGCCTCAAACCTACAATAGAGATGATGCAAAGTTTGAAGATAATGTAAAAAGAAAATGGACAACATGGCACCAATATAGGTAACAACTTACTAATACTGCAGATCTAGGAAGCCGCTAAAACTTCATAGTGTGTCAAGGGCACATAATACATACCATTTAGAAAAGCAAAATGTTCCATAAACAAGTTATCTAAACCTGATAGCCAGAGCCAACCACTTCCATGCACGCCAAAAAAGCTACCACTGTTTTCCCACATCCAACCTCACCCTGAAAAATGTATAGAA
This sequence comes from Daphne laureola, assembly GCA_038382905.1. NCBI lineage: Eukaryota > Viridiplantae > Streptophyta > Magnoliopsida > Malvales > Thymelaeaceae > Daphne > Daphne laureola. Next base: position 1,197,449 of record JBBYHH010000003.1, on the reverse strand, counting down.
CATCTAGTTACAGGAATGGATTTCACAGGAAATGTAATGCTATAAAGGCTAGTATAAACTCAATGCTTCAAAGAAACAGGTTACTCCTAATCTATTCTCTTAGCTACAGGATCGAGTCTCATCAATTCACAAGGTCTTACAAAATTAAAATCTCCTTGAAAGGCTTATTCTCCAATGCCAGTTGAAAACCAATTGTGTCAATGTGGTTCAGTAACTGAGGCATCTTAACTTGCAACCTAATAAAGAAGGCACTTAGGAAGTGGTATAGTGAAGAAACGATCATTCGTATGTACGGCTATTATACGTAAGCGGTCTAGGATACGGAATTCAGAGGTTGAAAACAATATAAGAGTATTCTGATGAGCTGCATTTTTGGACCAAGTATCTGTTACTTGATGCAGAAGGAAAAAGAACCAGGGCAAACAAAACTTTGGGACCCTGGCTTCCCCAGGTCAAGAGGGTCACTAGCAAGAGGTTAATGTTAGAAATTCAAAGGATTACAACTGATTCTTCTTTGTGGACTGAGGTGAAAAAGATTCAAAGGTGCGTACTAAGCAAAACCCAGAAAGGAGCAGAGGGTAGACACAGGCTTAATTCCATCTCTAATGTTCAGTTTCAAAGGGTGAACCCTTCAATTATTTTACTGTTTGAATTAACATGAATTTACCTACACATGATATTCAGCTCTCAAAACTTTACAGAATTCCTTTCAGCTGCACCTCCTTGGATCTTAGCAATGACATTATTTTGTTCCTCATTTCCATAAGAACACAATTCAAAATTGATAAGAAATACTAGGCTTGTTGGGGAAGAGTGTTAGAGGCTAAGAAATTTATTGAGGTGTCTAATAGCTTCTCCATACTTCTAAACACTAAAAGCTACAGCTGGATAGTTTTTCTAGTCTCTAATGCTACACATTAACGTTGTTCCCAAATGAAAACCCATAGTGACTGCAACCAGGATTTATACCTGTAAAAGCCGATTCATAGGTACAGGCCGTTGTAAATCCCATATAATTTCTGAAGCAGCAGTCAGTTGGCTGGAAGTGAGTGTATATGGAAGCACATCGAGAAATTTCTTAGTCAGGTTGGACCATTTCTCAAGGTAAGCAGCATTTATTTCAGGTTTCAAGTACTTATTTAGCAGCCCTTTTCTTTCTATTTGAGAGCCAAGACCTTCGAGCATCTGAAATAAGCGGCCCAACTGCAAGAAGAAATTGGAATTATAAGGAGAATAAAGCATAAAAGCATTCATTCAGATATTGCCAGCAGTACAGCCTCTAGCACTTGCCTTAATAAATGACTATAACAACACCAAAACGCATGACAGTACCACTATGAGAGAAACCTCCCTCTCACTCCACACAAATACAGAAGATACTACAACAGTAGTCTAGGATACATTTTCAAATGCTCCGGATATCAATATGCCAAGTTAAGAATACAAAGTCAATTTTTTATTCTTAAACAATGCTCTATGATTTGTGACTTA
>JBBYHH010000003.1:1183775-1194434 GCA_038382905.1 Daphne laureola | reverse complement strand
TGAAAAGCTTTATGTAGGAATGAAACAAACTTCTTGATTGATAATAACCTTAGAATTATGATTTAGCTTGTGGATGAGTATTGTTAGGTGGTACTTAGTATTTGTATCTGAAGTTCGTTGTTGAAGTGAAGGTATAAGGGTCTCACAACTCTAGGCCGCTCGATTCAAGGGCAAGCTTTTGGCACAAATATGCGCTAAGTCGTACCTTAGGATGGTTACACCCGGGATGATACTTAGACATGTTTTCAGCTACACCATAATCATGGCCTATAGTCCCTCTCTTAGGTTCTCATTTTAAGTGCCCTAATTCACCACCCTCACGCTTAGAAAGGATTAAAAAAAAGTAGAAAAGGGTGCCAAAAATAGAAGCGCATCGAAAAAAGAGTGAGAAACGACCAATGTGTTGGTGGCTATGTGGCCTAATAAAAGACTGCCAATGAGCAGCAACAAAAAAGAACAAAAAAAGAGGAAGTAAAGGGAATAAAATGGAAAAGTCTGAGGTAAAGGGGCAATGCACATTCACTAGCTAAATCCTAAGGCTTACTGGGGGCTGTAAAAAATGAGGTCCGAGTCTTTTCTTAGGAGTGAAATAGTACTCAGGGCCTTAAGCGGTAGTGATTGGTCTAATTAAACTTTTAGAAAATGGTCACACTTAGCCCACTTGCACACTTAGCAAGTTAGGCTTTTCTATAGCGGTGCTCAGACTTAGGTGAATGGTTCTTATCCTAGAAAGTATTTAGAAGGCACTGATCTAATTGCTTACTCACACTAAAAATTCACTTGTTTTCAAATAAAAACTGTGAAGTTGTAAATAGGTGTCTTTGAGTCTTTGTCTTCCTAGATGCTTGAGTTGCTAGAGACTAGCAACAATGTGGGTTTGGGGGTGTGATCAGTGTGCAAACACGTACACATTTTTGTAGTGTTTTAGACTATAAATCCATCATTTGAGCGTCATTATACCTATTTAATTGCACTTTGCTTATAAATTCTGAAGTTTGTGGGTGCAAGTGTGCGGAGGTGAAAATGGAGCGAAATGACACTTTTTGGGACTTCGAGACTGATTTCAGATGTTGCAGGTCAAAGCACAAAGTCTCGGGTCAATATGGAGAGTCAAAGTAAAGAAAAGGAGCAAAATGAAGCTGATGGTGAGTTGCACAACGTGACCCTAGGTCGGGGGTCGCGCCAGCCAAGGCAACACGGCGTGACCCTGACCCCCGCACGCGTCACCAGCCTTGCACCGTCGCGCTGAAGAAATTGTATTGCGTGACCCCTGCGGCGCGAGCTTTACGCGACCTTCGATAGCTGAGGTGGTTTCCCGAAGATTTCAAGCAAATGCCCAATTGTACATCAATTCCTTTGTCCCCAAATTGCCCTTAATGAATCCTTAAGGTATATATTTGATTAAGGTGCAATTTAGGACCATAGATTTAGTATATATAGACCTTTAGCCTAGGTTTTAGTAGAGAACATTGAGAGTTACAAATTTCATCAGATTTTAGGCTTATTTCCAGCTAGGGGTTGAATGGGCAACATGTGGATGAACTTCTATGGGTGAAATCTAAACTCGTCTTCTTTTTTATTACTCTTTTCTTTTCTATTGATGTATGTGAATGCCTATTTACAAAATTCGTAGAGTAGGGTTTAATGCTAGGTCTTAGCTATTTCCTTGCTTAGGATTAGTATCTCTTGTTTCCATGTTGATCTAGCTTCGATATTGATCTCTCGCATGTTTTACCATCATAGTACGCATGCTTGATCGCTACTTGCATTTGCGTACCACTAGGTGTTCGATGGAATGCCCGAGAGGGGTTCCATCGGCTAGATGGGAGATTGATTGATGGGGGAGTACACAGAGTTCGAGAGGGCCCGTGGAAACCACGTTCATGGCCAAGGTTAAGTGTTGTCCACGCCTCTAAAGGTGCGCCACTAGACCATGAGAGTGGCTAGATAAGGGTGTCCTTCGTACAACGGCGGACCTCATGTCCGAGAGGAGCGCAAGACGATTGTAGTAACTCATCTCGAACATGATCATAAACTTGTTGTACGTTTCCTTGCTGAATTGTTGTGATTGATTGACAAGATGTTATTTGATTTCCGTATCTCTTGTGATTGAGTGTTGTTTATGACTTGTGGTGTATTCCACTTTATGTGTCTTAGATCCCGATCCTAGCGGATCAGAGGCTCGTAGTGAAGAGTTAGAGATGACCTTCACGACCTCGGGTTGTGATTTAGAGGTGACCATGTTTAGGACATAACTTTATAGCACACGCATGTTCATTAGGACTTACTTGATTACTAGAGAGCCCATGGTTGAGACTTCACATGATTGTTGCCTTTTCCCCCTCCATGTCTTCTTTTATGTTTCTTCCTTACATCCACCTTACATGATCTCCATATTTACTTTCCTTGCTGCCACGTTGCATTACATGAGATCGCTTCACCAGGAGCAAGACCCACAATAGCCTCTGGTGTAATTGTCGTACTACCCCCAACCAAAGGTGGAGGATTCCGAACCGCCACCGATCTCCCTGGAACAATCGGAGGAAACTCATCCTCATCCTCTGACGCATCCTCGACCACTCGAACCACCGAGTGAATAGAAAACGCCTCACGAACCTGAACATCCTTGGTCACCGGAGAAGGTTGGCCCCCGCGACCATGACCTTTCTTAGGATGAGCCATGAATTGGTGCAAGGAACGAGGCAAGGCCTCGAAATCACCGCGAACTGTCGCCGCCGCAAAACCCTAACAGAGCTCACATCAGAGAGATTTTTTTTTTCTTTTTGTTGGATAGTAGTCAGTATCAAAATCTTTGGTGGTACTGAGAGAGCAGGTTTTACGAGCATCTCCAACAACTTCTCCATTTTCTTGATATGTTCATTTTTTGAGAATTTTGAACATTTTTTTTGTCCAACTGCTTCCCATCTCATTCTCCAAAATGAGGAAGGAGGAGAAAAATTAGGGAGTCTTCCCAAAATTTGGAGCATTCTCCAAATTTTGAAGAGCCTCCCCAAATATATTTTTTTCTAAATCTCTCTCTTCTCTCTTCTCTTCTAAACTACTTGTTATTGGTATAAACATTTTTCTTCTCTCCTCTCTCTCATCTCTTTAAATAATTTATTAAATATTAATAAAAAATATAAAATATTTTATTATTATAATAAATATATAATTCTTTAAAATAAGAAAACTTTTGAACTTGAAGCAATTTTTAAAAAAAAAATATGACTCTTGTTACTCTATTTTAGAAATTTTTTTGAGGAAGCCGTCGTTGAAGATGCTGCAACCGATATCATGCAACGCTAACACCTGTGGGCTTGATAGCTCCTTGTTTAAACTGTAAAAGAAAAAAGCCATTCAATGCCTTCAAAAGACTGCAAAAGGACAGAAGTACAACACAAAATAAACAAGACAATCGGATTATTTTAGTGTTCTTGTTTGACAATCCCAGCGCATCGCACAGATTAAAAACGTAAAAACGAGCTTGAATATATAAATATGATCCCAAACTTTCCCTGCCCGGTCTGTCTTCCTGGACGATCAGCTGCAAGTTCAAACGGGGCAATTCGTGTGCTTTGTTTTTATCGTCGGGATTTTCCGATTCCATCGGTATGAATATCTTCAGCTCTTTATACTCTTATTTTTCTCCAGTGATTCTTCAGGATCCTATTCTTTTTGCTTTTAATTCTGTTAGGATAATCCGTTTAGGATAGGACGTGATCGGAACCTGTAGGTGCCTCTAGTAGTGGACGTGATCAGAAGGGCGTTGAAGACCATGAACGATTGGCCGGTGATGATCCTTAAGACCAGAAAATTTCACCGGAGTATGGCCTCTATGGCGGCGTCATGGTCGATGCTATCCCAATCACTAATGAGGATAACCGCAGCTGGTCCTCTATCTTTGGCCTCTTCGCTAGAGTCATTCTGTTGTGGTTCGTCGATCCGCTTTCATTGGAAGCGTCTAGTTGTGTCGTTGTATTGAATCCTCCTTCCCAAAAGCTTGTTTCCTTTGCTAGATTTTTATAAAAGAATTTTCTTATGATCTTCTCTGTTAGATTCCCACCCTTCTCCTTGATACTATCCAAACAGACCAATTGTCTCTGTTGTTTAGATCTGCGTTTGTTCCTTTATTTGCTTTGCATTTGTTTTGTTTGTAGTTATGTTCGGGTCAGCTTGCTGTGTATATGGGCATTTTAGTAGTTGAAGGTTTTTCCTTTACAACCCTTATGTCTTTATTTCCAAATTATATATTGCATTCCTTTCTAATGCTACCTTGCGGATATCAAAGCTGTGTTATACCTGAAAATAACTAGGGTTAAGGATCTTGTTGATGTTCTACGTAGGTGTTGTTTTATTTGCTTTGATCATGAAAAACATAATTTTTGGTTGAACTGATGGTTGGGTTTGTGCTGCTCAGCCGTTTTGACTTGTTTTTGTCATTGGAGTCACTTGTTTTCATTATTATTTTCTTGGCATCAACTGTTTGATGATTACTTTAAATCTGAAAGCAGTTTGTTAATGTAACAGAGTAAGTGATATATAATCGTGTAAGCTGCAAACTTGAAGGAAGATGGTAGAGGAGTGAAACTGTGTAGAGCTATGCTTGGTCTTGCAGATGTCTGTTAACTTTTTTTTTTTTTATACAGCAATAACAAATTTTATTAAAAATAAGTTGAAATTACACCTTTATCCAAATCAACTGTTTAGCTTGATAGGTTGTCAATTATCTTTTATCTTATTTCATATCATTTACTTATATTGTTGGGTGATAAGGTTTGTGGGTAAGTTCATTTGAAAATCTTTAGCTTCAGGTTAATGGTGTTTCACTGAGGTGGACAGTTAACCAGGGTAGGATTCTTCTTTAGTCATACAATGGCTTCTGCTGGTGTTGCACCCGCTCCTGACCTCCGGGATTCTAGTACTGATGTTGTTGATCGATTACCTGAGGAGATGAATGATATGAAGATCAGAGATGAGAAAGTATGGGCGATTATTTTGATGTTTCATATTATTTTACCTTTTCTTTGCAACCTGCTTATCCACTCGCTAATTACTGATGGATGTGCAATGGGCTGTTCTTAATCATTAGTTGTCTTGAACTTATAGGAAATGGAAGCAATAATAGTTCATGGTAATGGGACGGAGACTGGTCATATAATAGTGACAACCATTGGTGGCCGGAATGGTCAACCAAAACAAGTATTACCAGATTCCCTTCGAAACATTATTTTATCTGGACTTGCAGATACCAGCATTTCATATATTTTTAGGCCTTTCTTTTTTAGATTCACTAAAATGCTGTACTTCTGTTTGAAAATTTCAGGCAATAAGTTATATGGCTGAGCGTGTGATTGGACATGGATCATTTGGAGTAGTATTCCAGGTAAGGTGTCTATGTTTTCATGTGAGGGCTCTATGCTGCTACAGACTTTGGTTTCTAAGTAATTGATCTCTCATTGTATCCCATAAACACAGGCAAAATGCTTAGAGACTGGTGAAACTGTAGCGATAAAGAAGGTTCTTCAGGATAAACGATACAAAAACCGTGAATTGCAGACAATGCGTCTGCTTGACCATCCAAATGTTGTGGCTTTGAAACATTGTTTCTTTTCAACTACTGACAAGGAAGAACTTTATCTGAATCTGGTGCTTGAGTATGTACCTGAAACTGTTCATCGTGTGATTAAGCATTACAGAAAATTGAGCCAGAGGATGCCCTTGATATATGTGAAACTTTATACATATCAGGTATTGTATTCTCAAGATAATCTTGTTTGTTTTTCATACTTTGTTACTATGAACAACTCTATTGTTTTGTCCATCTTGCATCTGTGATTTTCTCAATTGAAAGCTTTTGCCCTAATTTCATTATCATGATTACAATTGGCAGATTTTTAGGGCTTTGTTGTATACCCATCGTGTCATTGGCGTATGTCATCGGGACATTAAACCCCAAAATCTTTTGGTATGGTTGCTTATTTGATCATCATAATCGTCATCACTTTGCTCTCATCCCCTTTAGTTAAATTGACAGTCGTCCATATTTTTTTTAAAATGTGCTTCATTCTCGTATTTTGTTTTCTTCTATTTTTATGATTTAATATGGTAACTTGTATGTATTATTGTGAGTTTTTATTGATAATCTATTTGGTTGCCTTTGTAGGTAAATCCACATACTCATCAGGTTAAATTATGTGATTTTGGAAGTGCTAAAGTCTTGGTATGGCTTTTACTCCCCTTGGCATCCCTTTCGTGTCTATTCAAAGAAACAGAGTTCCAAGTTTTAACGAAGTTTCTCATTTTTTACAGGTAAAGGGTGAACCAAACATATCGTACATATGCTCTAGATACTATAGAGCACCTGAGCTAATATTTGGAGCGACGGACTATACTACAGCAATTGACATCTGGTCTACTGGCTGTGTGCTTGCTGAGCTGCTACTTGGACAGGTTGAAGGTTACTGTGTTGTATCCATCATCCCTATTTTCTCTATGATTGCGGTTTTAAACCTTATTGCTACTTGTTTCAGCCTTTATTTCCTGGAGATTGTGGGGTCGACCAGCTTGTTGAGATTATCAAGGTATTTTACAACATTTTTTACGAATTTGTTTGTAATCAGCTTATTTTAAAAACTGCATCTTTTACAACATTTTTTACGAATTTGTTTGTAATCAGCTTATTTTAAAAACTGCATGTTTTACCTTCTTGGGCTTCATCTGCATGGACTGTGGCATGTATCTGAACTGAAATGGTGTGCAGTGGATTGGAAGTGAATTCAGAAATAGGTGATCTACCTGGTTCTGATTTGATTAGTGAATCCCCTGATTACTGGTAAAGGAGTAGGGCCTTGAATGCGCTGATTCAGCTGCATGCCGTAGATGTGTTTATAAGATGTCAGATTTATTCTGTTGATCATTTTTCGACCTGGTACAAAACTGGATGCCTTGTAACATTAACATAGTATCCCTATTTCAGGTTTTGGGGACTCCAACTCGTGAGGAAATTAAATGCATGAATCCTAACTACACAGAGTTCAAATTCCCTCAGATCAAGGCCCATCCATGGCACAAGGTATCATAAACGCAAATAGGTTATTTTTCAGCTCAGCTATCTCTAATGCCCTATTATTGTTTCTCCCAGATATTTCATAAACGCATGCCTCCAGAAGCTGTTGACTTGGTCTCAAGATTGCTTCAATATTCGCCCAATTTACGGTGCTCAGCTGTACGTATATAAAGCTAATACTTGTTCTTAATTGTGTGTCTTGTGATTTGAAGGTGTATCCCGGTTTCAAGTTGAAGAAGGGATATCGGGACATTTCCAGTATGATTAATTGGGTCAATCAAACGCTATTTTCTTCTTGTTTCGTCGGTGTCTCAGCATGTTTAAAAATCTTTCATGTTTACCATCCAACTTTGGTACATATATCAGTGTCTGCTTTGCTTGAGTTTTAAAGATGTGAGTTTGTTGAGTCAGCAGTCGCCATTGTGCTTAAGGTGATGCAAAATTTCACTTTCTAAAGGCAGCAAAACGCTTCAGTTAACACGGTGACAGTTGAAATATCACTTTTCAAACATGGAAATTCTGTTTGCTAAAAGTTATATCAAGCATTCTTGATTCTCATATTCATTGTGCAGAAGTGTCTGCAACTGTCACAGGTGTTATAACTATATACTCCTTCCGTTTCACTTTGTTTTATACATTGACTTTTAGGCTAGAGTTTGATCTAAATTCTCTAAAAATATGTTTGTTAAAAAAAATTTAAAAAAATATATTTAGAATTTGTGCAACATGTTGATTCTAAATGTATTTTTTCTAATTTTTTTTAATAGATACCTAATTTTAATACATTGATGTTTAGGTCATAGTCAAATGTATCAAAGAAAGTGGAACAGAGGGATTAAGTACTATTTATGGAAAATGTGATGCGACATTATGAATAGTACCCAATTTTAACTAATTTTGACTTATTTTTATAATACCTAAAATATCTTTAGTTTTCTTCTCTTTTACGTTTAAGGCATTGCATTTATCCATGACCTATTTTCTTCATAATGCTTCATTTCTTTCTATTTCCTATCTAATCCAATTGGCTCATTTCTTTTCCTTTTCAAGAACTTTTACTTATGTACAATTTGTTTCGCTAATTTTATTTTTAATAATTGACTAAAACACTTAATATAGACATTTTCTAACTTAACTTTTAGATCCTTACAGATCAGCTACTTAATCTTTTTTAAATCAAATTAATGATATTTGTTTTTCCTTTGTTCGTTTTCAATTTTCTTTTTGTTTCTTCTTGATATCTTTAGACTTACAGATCATTCCTATTTTATGCTACTAATAATTTAGATACTCATTCTTATAATTTACTTAATATTTATTTTTCATCGAATAATTATACTTCCTCGATTCTCATACTCCTTTTGAATAAATATACTTCCTCGATTCTCATACTCCATTGTCCCTTTAAAGTTGAGTCAATTTTACTTACACATTAATTAAGAATAAGTGTTGATTAGACAGTAAAAATGTAAAATATGCAAATAAGATAAAAGTAACTCTTTTGAGTGAGAATAAAGAGTACTTGGTAATAAAGTAGAATTAGTGTAAAAAACTTTCCATAAAAGGTAATCTCCCAAGTTTTTTTAGGATAACGAAAAATAAAATTGTAGCAAGTTTTAATGGGGCAGGAGTACCAATTAAGTCCCTTTGATTTTTTTTTTTATCAATTCTCTCACCTCGCTAGCTAAGAAATTATACAGTAATACATATGTAGAGGTTATGAATAGTAGCATTTTTGTCTTTTTGTGTGTGTGTTTTTTTCCTTCCTATTTTCTCTTATATTCACATGCATCCCTTTCTTTTTATGGTTTTTGCACATTGACCCCTAAATGTTTTTATTTAATAATATGTTGTCTTCCTATTAATTTAAACACTACAAAAAACATTGCCTTCCCATTGTTTGTGTATATTTTCGTGCATTCAGCTTTGCAACCATCATGCTACTTTAATTTTTTTTTTTTTAAAGATACATCCTTTAGTTTTATGGTTTTTTCATTTCTCCTAAAATCCTTTATTTTTACTCCTTCCGTTCTTAAATAAATGGCGTGTATTCCTTTTTTGGATGTCCCTGAAAAATTGGTGCATTTCCCTTTTTAGAAAGTTTAGTTGAGTTGTTTTACTCAAATACCCTTAATTTTTTACCAAAATTATTTTTGGAGAGGGTGGGTGCTAATGATGGGGTATTTTTTACCAAAACAGTTTCTTCCCTCCATATAATTATGCATCTTAACCTCAAACATTTTAAATTGAATAATGACCGGTCATTGTTCTTCTTTAGACGCTAAAACATTTTTTCCCCAATATTTATGTGCATTTTCATCCGTACAACTTCTCAAGAATCTTATTATATTTTGTTAAAATTTTCGCACATACCATGTGTCCTCATTCCTCTTAATCATGTAACATGAGAATACTTAGGTGCAATTTGAAATTGTCTATCTCAGACACCTAAATGAATATGAAAAGTCCGTATTAGCCGATGCGATGAAATTTGAAAATTCAAGTTATTTATTATAAATGTGTTGTGTTACAAAAGCTAAAATATCTATGTACTATGATTTCTTTTTATAATACTCTATTTTACACCAGTTAACGCATGAAAAATCCGTGATAACATTTACTAACGAATTTTTCGCTATGCTAATAGGAGAAAATAAATTTTGAATTTTAAGAATTTTCAGTCATTACTTTAATTTTTTTCATTCTTGCTGGCGTTGAGCGCAGGTGGGAAAGAAAATTAGTTGTCACTGTTCTTTGTTGGGTCTCTCAGCTTTGAACCATTGTATTGTTGCAGCTAGATGCTCTGATCCACCCTTTCTTCGATGAGCTGCGTGAGCCGAATGCTCGCCTCCCAAACAGAAATTTCTTCCCTCCCTTATTCAACTTTAAAGCTCATGGTAAGAAAAGATTTATCCTTACAAGTATCTCAGATTCTCGGTGTAAATTTGTAATTCCTGGCTGACTCACCTTTGTGGTTTGAACCAGAACTGAAGGGCTTACCTGCGGACATGATTGTGAAGTTGATCCCAGAGCACGCAAGTAAGGAGTGCCCTGCTCTGGGTTTGTGATGTAAAAAAGTGGCAAGGTATATTTAACTTCGTCTGTTAACCTATGTATATTTCTTGTTGTTTGGTCTGTATAAGCTTCTGGTTGAAGATGGGTCGGGTCACCCATCACCGATTATTGCGACAAAGAAGATTGTAATATTAATGTGATAGAAGAAAAAAAGAATCCTTAACCCTGAACCACCACCGTTCTCTCGTCTCTCTCATGTTGATCCAATCTTGTTGCATGTTCGTTGATATTTCGTGATTACCTTTTTACGTTTGATTGGTATTGAACACAACAAAGGTCATTGTTTCAACCCTTTCTGTAGAGTTAGGATCCTCCTCCATTTCTTTTCCCCGCAACATCCTCCACTGATGAAAACTTGCGCGTCTTAACTTGAACTTTACTCCCCTCACTAATTTCTCTACTCACCAAAATCATTTCTTCTAGTTTACGAATATTTTACTTTTGGCATTTAAATTTTTGTGATTTAATGTTTGCATTTTTTTAACGCATAATGTCTGCATTTGTTTTTCTTCATATTG
>JBBYHH010000003.1:1147754-1166566 GCA_038382905.1 Daphne laureola | reverse complement strand
GCTTAAAAAAACGTTTTCTTTTTGTTTACCTTTTAGGCTGTTGAGGCTTTCTTGATTTGGCAGTTTTGTCTTGTTTTATTTGTAACTGCTGGATATCTTCGTTTCCATATCGGTAAAACGGGTTGGTATTGCTTACAGTGTATCTGTAGGGGGAAACCTTTAGCGGAATTTAATTTGCATGGGTTGACGATGCCAGAGCTGCGAAGTGGAGCGCGAAGGTCGAAACGTCTTGATGATCTTCAGCCTGCACCTCAACTTGTAAATCAAGCAGATAATTGTGCTCAGCCTCCTCAAAACCGAACCAGAAGAAGAGTTGGTGGTGCAAGAGGAAGAGGTAATGCCGCTGTAGCCAAGGGACGATCTCCAGGAGCACCTGCAAGGCCTACCACTGCTGGAAGAGGTCGTGGAGTTAGGTTGATAGATTTAGACACAGAACCTTGCCAGGTTCTTCCTGAAGCTGCTCCTTTTCCTGTTGCTGACCCAGCTTTTAACAGAGTAGAGGTGGTAGCAGATAAAGATATCGCCATGGAAGGAGGCAGTGCAGACAAAGCAGTGGGTGTTGAAGAAGAAGCGACTACGACTCCTGTTCCCGAAAGGGTATGTTGGATTATCTCCTTAATTGAAAAAGATTTCATTGTATTTTTTCTATGGAATTCTACAAGGTCACCCAGTAAGTTGCATGTGGGAACTCCGAATGGTGATTTCTCGCCAGCATCTTTCAGATATCGCATACTTTTCCTTGACTTTGTTCTCTCATTGGATTACCATGTCCTGATTGTATTCCATATCTGTTCAACATTCTTACATCATGGCTTTGCGTTCTTTGGTAGTGATATCTGTCGCACTTGGTACCTCAACGTGTACTGGATTTGTTTTTGGAAAATAGAATTATTAGCTTTAATGAGTGAAACCTGTAATCATTATCCATTTGGTATCATATTAATGAGTGTTTTCTTCTAAACTTTTTTTTTTTTTCTAAATGTATTTCTCATGGTCTTCTTGAGCAGCTGAAGGGGAACTTCGATTTGACACTATCTTGGTTTTCATCATAGGTACAAGTTGGTAACTCTCCTGTATATAAGATTGAAAGGAAATTAGGAAAGGGTGGCTTTGGCCAAGTTTATGTTGGAAGAAGAGTAAGCGGTGGAAGCAATAGAACTGGACCAGATGCAATTGAGGTATGCCTATAACAACTGTTACCATTGGCTAGAACTTGAGAGGCTATAAGTGCTTGATATTTGTTAACCTTGAAAGATCTCATTACAGGTAGCTTTGAAATTTGAGCACCGCAATAGTAAAGGCTGCAATTACGGTCCTCCATATGAGTGGCAAGTATACAAGTGAGTGCTGCAACTTTCTATATTAACATGAATTACATGTGTCTCTTTGTATATGAAATCGACCATCTCATTCTATACCATTTTTTCTCCTACGCGCATTTACTTTTCCGACTTAAAGTACTCTCAATGGATGTTATGGGATTCCTTGGGTGCACTACAAGGGCCGCCAAGGAGACTTCTATATTCTGGTGAGATTTTATTAAAAATATTCTTGTCATTGTTATTCATTGAATTTCACTGTGTAAAGAAAGTGAAAAATGGTTCAGGTCATGGATATGCTTGGTCCGAGTCTGTGGGATGTTTGGAATTCTTTTGGACAATCGTAAGAAGCTTCCTCTTTGTTCCATCTTTTTCCTTTTTCTCTGCACGTATCATTTCCACATCTGAAGAGTGTTCTGCACACAAGCATTCATTTTAGCAGTATGACTTATTCTCATTGTTGCAATAGAATGTCTCCAAATATGGTCGCCTGCATTGCTGTGGAGGCAATATCAATTCTTGAAAAGCTTCATTTGAAAGGGTATGTCTCTTGTTTCAGCTGACTATTATGTTTTTTTATTCTTCAATCTGGGACTCAAATACTTATCTGGATACTGTGCCAAACTAGGTTTGTGCATGGGGACGTGAAACCTGAGAACTTTTTGCTTGGTCAGCCCGGATCAAGTGATGAGAAAAAGCTGTTTCTTATTGATCTTGGTTTGGGTACGCATCTTCCATAATTTCTGCTAGTGTAGGCCCTGTTTAGAATTTCCACTTAGAAAGATACTGCTTTGGCAGTATGCTTGTGTGCAACATCTTTCCTGTCATCAGTTGGTGGTTTGAGTTAATTTGCTGTTGTACCATGTTTCTTGTTCAGCATCTAGATGGAAAGATGCTCATTCTGGTCAGCATGTTGATTACGACCAGAGGCCTGATGTATTCAGGTAACTGGACTTCACTATTTATTTATTTATTCATTTTCCCGTAACTATTTCTAATTTGTACTGAAGTGCTATTTGCTCTGTTTTGGTAGGGGGACGATAAGATATGCAAGTGTACATGCACATTTAGGTCGAACAGGAAGCCGGAGGGATGACCTTGAGTCATTGGCATACACATTAATATTTTTAATCAAGGGACGACTACCTTGGCAGGGATATCAGGTCAACTTGTACTTCTTTAATTTTTTCCAAATCAGTTCCATGCAACTCATTTCCTTCCTTTATACGTATATATTTTTAACACGTTTTTTTTTTCAATATGCAGGGGGACAATAAGAGTTTTCTTGTATGCAAGAAAAAGATGGGTACTTCAGCAGAGTTGATGTGCTGCTTTTGCCCCCCTCCATTTAAGCAGTTCCTTGAAGCAGTTACAAATATGAAGTTTGATGAGGAGCCCAACTATGCCAAGCTTATATCATTCTTCGATAGCTTAATTGACCCCTGTGAACCATTAAGACCAATAAGAATTGATGGGGCTCTCAAGGTAGTTGTTTTTGTTGTTGATATCATTTTTCTTGAACATGGACGATTTTTTAGCAAGTCTAATATCTTCTATTATGTTAATAGGTAGGGCAAAAGCGTAGTCGATTACTAATAAATTTGGAAGATGAGGAGCAACCAAAGAAGAAAGTGCGAATAGGCAGCCCTGCGATTCAATGGATCTCTGTGTACAATGCTCGTCGTCCAATGAAGCAAAGGTAGAACTTCATTTGCTTTTTGGTTCCCCATGCATATATGCTTATGTTGTTAGGCACAGACCATTTTAAGCTCCATTGCAGCATCGACTGCAAGTAGAATTACGAATTCTTTGTTTGCAGTTAAAACTTTTCTGTGATGGCATATTATTTGGTACTTGTTGGCGACTTAAGATATTATTTTCCATGTTCTATTGGTGGAGGTGTAAAGTAAAAGTGCCGTGGCACGCTGGCAAACACATGCAAGCCTTAGAATGCACAGCACATGCCATATGCAGTTTTTCCTACCACCAATAACTTGTCGTTTTGAAGTTTCGGGTGTCAAGGCAAAATTTACTTTAATATTTATTCTGGCTCGTCTTTTGATTTTGGTTGATGACATGGCATGGCACGTGGTCAGTGTAGTTCCATGACTTGTGTCCGTATCTCTCCATTGTGCCTCAGAGCTTTCTCTCTCCTTGTTCATTCCAGCACAGTGCATGCTTACACTTCCAGTAATTGGTGGAGCACTCAGGTTCAATCTTTGCAGTAAGGAAAATAAGTTGAATTACGGATATAATACAGTTGGTCGTTGGTCCTTTTGGTTATGCATATGGAAATTTATAATCTTCATGTGGAATTAATAAGTACAAAACACATGTAAGAGGAGAAAAAAAATGTGCTGAGCATTTGAACAAGTCTTGTTGCGTTTAGGTTCTCGTGCTGTTTTCTTAAAGAGTCACCGGGCAATGAAGACTCAGAATCATAAATTATAGTATATACTTTATTAGAATGGTTGCATGTCCATTCTGATAGTCGTTTGCTTTTCAGAAGCTCATGCATGCAGCCTACTTCTGGTAGAAATTCCATGGTTTGGGGCTGTTTGAGTGAGAATTGCTGATGCATTTAATAGAGAACTTAGAAACTAGAAATTGCTGTTCTGGAGGCGACACAACTTCGAATCTAGATGAGAAATGATATTGGTAGCTCACTTTGTGGAGTTTGTTTCTATCAGAAACTGATACTCTTTGGACATGCATGATAACTTCGCTCATAGTCAACTTCTATTATCTTTATGAGTTGTTATCTGTAAAAATTCGAGAATTTTGTTCATTCGATGTGCAGATATCATTACAACGTGGCAGATAACCGGTTGCGTCAGCATGTGGAGAAGGGAAATGAAGATGGATTGTTCATTAGCTGTGTGGCTTCTGCCACAAATCTATGGGCTTTAATAATGGATGCGGGAACAGGTTTCTCATCCCAAGTGTATGAACTGTCGACAGCATTTCTGCACAAGGTTTTTATTTTGAAAATTAGTTGGTGTCATTTCTATATGAGAACGTAATTGACTATAACCTCTGCCTAGTGGTTTAGACTTGACTGTTTCGCTGACGGTGAAAGCAACTTTGTTTTTTTAGGACTGGATCATGGAGCAATGGGAAAAGAACTATTACATCAGTTCAATTGCTGGTGCAAATAATGGGAGTTCCTTAGTTGTAATGTCAAGAGGTTGGTTTGACTGCTTGGGTTCTTTCCTCTATTTTGCAGCTTGTGCCACACAAGTTTCCTTGGTAAAACTTAATTAAGCATAGAGTAATTTTTATACATCAGCAGCAATAAGCCGGTGTCATAGGTCGTCATCATCATCATCATCATCATCATCTCCACATTTTGGTCCGTTTATGTGTAGTATATAGTGTCAATTAACTGCATTGGTTCATAAGCTGGTGATGATCAGCATTAATGGGTATGCTAGAACTTGTTTCCAGCTCAGCTTAAAGGTCAAAATACTCAACATTTCACATGCACGTCTCATGTGAAACCAGTTCTTGGTATCCACCAAGTAGATCAGGCACGGCCATGACCTTTTGCTTTTGTTCCATGGAGTCTGCTTATATATGGGTTTGCAAGTGGAATGCCCATGCTTGTGTGTTTCAAGAATGATTGCTTGAGAGGTCTTTGTGTTTGTGTTTGAAGATACTACATGTTGCGTGTTTCATTTCACATGCACATCTCATTGAAACTGGTTCTTGCTATTTATCAAGTACATCAAAGATCGCCATGGCCTTTCGCCTTTGTTTCATAGAGTTCGTTTATACATGAGTTTTTTGCAAGCCTGTGTTTCTGAGTATTTTATGATGATTGCTGGAAGGCTCTCTGCGTTTTTTATTTGAAGGATAGATGCTATGCTATTCATATTATTTTATGTTAAGTTTCTTAAGTGATTCTTTGATATTGTAGGGACTACTTACACCCAGCAGTCATATAAAGTGAGTGAATCTTTCCCTTTCAAGTGGATAAATAAAAAGTGGAAAGAAGGTTTTCATGTTACCTCCATGACAACATCTGGAGTTCGCTGGGGTGTGGTGATGTCGAGGAACTCTGGGTTCTCTGATCAGGTTTTTTGCCCCCCTCTTTTGTGCTATTACAAGCATATCTTTCATTTCCTTGGTTGGATGAGAAAAAAGTGTGTTTTTCCGGTTTCTTGATCACTTATCACCATCTTGTTTTGATTTTGCTGCATCTCTTCTAGGTTGTTGAGCTTGACTTCCTGTATCCAAGTGAGGGTATACATCGTCGGTGGGAGAATGGATACAGGATAACCGCTATGGCTGCTACTGCTGACCAAGCTGCTTTCATCCTCAGTATTCCAAAACGGAAAGTGATGGATGAAACGCAGGAGACTCTTCGTACTTCTGCCTTCCCAAGCACACATGTAAAGGTTGCTCATTGCTCTCTCTCTGTCTCTCTGGGGGTTGGGGGTTCTGGTAGTGGATTCTATATGTCTCAGCTGCTAACCGTTGGCATTGAAGTTGTTTGCATGGTTTGTTGTCTAAATGAGATCACGCCGTCATCTGAATGTAGTCGGGTCTGACATCTGTGGCGTCAACTCATGGATCTGAATATCTCATTGTCTGTTTTTGACCTTATTACCAGTAGTGCTTAATTTTATAAGTGAACTGAATTTCCTTGCTTGTTTGTGCAGGAAAAATGGTCAAAAAATCTCTACATTGCGTCAATATGTCACGGGAGGACCGTTTGCTAACTCTGGAGTGTATAATCTTCTACTTTTGAGAAGCATATAAACGATGGAAAATTTTAAATTTATTGAGGAATTCTTTTTGGCTTGGGGGTTGTTCCATTTCCATTCAAATTCATATGGGTGTGATAATCAAAGGTCCCTCTCTCATTCAAAATCTCTTTGTTCATGAATGTGGATGATGCTCATGGAAAGAAGAGAAGAGTGATGGGTTACATGAAAATAGCGTAATTCTTTCTTTCAAGGAAAGAAGGTGACAAGAGAAATGCAAATGCGTGACAAATGAATATAATGCATTTACTATTGTGTTACAGATGAACCTAAGATGCTTTTGCATCCGCGCGTCAAATCTTATTTTATAATCTGGGTTTAGGTATCTGGAGTAGTGCCTAAGTGAGTATGAACATTAACCATATGTTCATAGCTATTTCTGATAAGTGAAAATAGAAAATTCACCATTGAGAATTGTCCCATTGAATTGTTAATAAAAACACCACTAATAAAAACACCACTAATTGTTTGCGGCCAACTTGTCCCACACTAATTCTAACCCTAACCCTTCACCAACCACTTGTACTCCGTGGCTAACTTGTTCCCCCTCGTCAGTGTCATCACTTCCTCCAACATCTGCCTTATCTTCCGCTTCTTCCATATCAATTGTTCTCTCTAACAACACCTTTAAAATTTAAGAAATTGGGAGTGTTGTTCCTCTATTTTCTTCTTTGTTTTTGCTCGTGCCCATACATAATTTATCTACACAGCACACATTGGAAAACTTAGTTATACCATTAATTGAGCCATCCAACTATCGTCAAGAGCATAACGACTCTAGCAGTCTTTTCTTATTATGCTATGATGTGATGAAATCTCACAAACATCTTATTATGCTATGATGTGATGAAATCTCACAAACAATGGGTCTGTTCCCAAAACATGATTTAAGATACAAATGCTAAACCCCATACCAACCCCCTAACTTAAATAATTGAACATTAAACTCCAAATTCTTCCTATTGTATTACCCCACACGACCACCACCATGCCTCTGGCTGTGCCGGCACCCCAACCCCTATTGCACGGTCACCGCCTCCCCTACCATACCTCGCCATCACCTCCCACTGGCTTTGCACGCACCGAGCCCAACCAACACACCCGCTCAACCTCCGTCACTCGCTCTTGCGCAACCCTCTTTGGGCTACTTGTCCCTGTTCTGCTCCGCCTCCTCCATTCATACCCAGAAGAGATCTCCCGGTGCCAGATCTGTCGTTTTCAACGGCTATCTCAATCTTGACAGCGATCTCGTCTCTCGACGCCAGATCTACCGATCTCCAAGACGATCTCTACGACGGACGGGCTAAAGGCAGGCAAAGGAAGGGGGTTGCGGTGCGGTTGGGATAAGGCAAAGGTGGCTTGGCGGATGGAGGCGATGGATGAGCATGCCGGAGTAAATGACCAACTTGAGAATCGAAAGAAGTGTTTGGAGTTAAATGTAAATTTATTTAAGTTTAAGAGGGTAGCAATAATTTAAGGATTTGTCAAAATCAGATTTTGTGAACAGACGGAATAATCTCTCATTTTATTCCTTAGAATAAATCAATTTTAGAAAATGTACATGCCTTTTTGTCTAAGTGGTTAGATATTGGAGAGAGTGATGGTGATGAGGTGAGTGAGCAAGTTTGTTTCCAAGTGACGAGTACAAGTGTGGTTGATGAATGTCAATGTTTAAATTAGTGAGGGGTAAGTTGGTCAACCATTAGTAATATTTTTATTAAAATATAAACCTTTAGGTGTTAAATGTATTAAAATTAAAGAAGAAATGTTAAAATTAACGAAAATAGTAGTAAAATTGTTCTAATTATGTAAATTGAGCTCTCCAAACAAAAATGACCAAATTTAGAAGAAGTGATACCACACTATGTCATATGATGATATGAGAAAACGACAAGGGAAAATGGTAGGGCGGATTAAATTTAGGGGAACGAAAATGGAGAACAAACAAACAAAGAAGCAGCTGGTAAGAAATCACACATCTAATCTTGGTTTGATTTGGAATGGAATGAATCAAGCTCCCCAACCCCTGAGGAGAGTTGCCCTAGCGACACGATTAACCCCAAGGGTGAAGGCTCCCATTCTTAGGTCACAATCATGTCTCTTACACATCCCCTTCACATCTTCAAACCCTCTCCTCATGTAACTCTTCAGCACATCATTCACCTTCTCCTCTTCCCACATGAACCCTTGGATGTTCTGCACCCACTCAAAGTAACTCACTGTAACCCCTCCTGAATTTGCATAGATATCTGGAAGGATCACCACGCCTTTCCTTTTCAGGATCTCATCTCCATCTGGGTCAGTTGGATGGTTTGCTGCTTCTATGATGAACTTGGCTTTGATCTCATTTGCATTCTCCTTGTTGATCACACCCCCTAGTGCTGCAGGGATTAAGATGTCACACTCCTCTACAAGAATGGAGCTTGAATCAATCTCATCGCCTCCATGGAACCCTTTCACACCCTTGTTTTGTCTCACATGTTTCAACAGGTTTGGGATGTCAATTCCTTCACTCTTCTTGATGGCTCCTGTTATGTCACTTACACCTACAACCTTTCCTCCACATTCATGAATGAGTTGAGCTGCCCAGGAACCAACATTTCCAAAACCCTGATGGAAAAAAACAAAAACATTCAAATCACTTTCTTTTAACTGTAATTGTTACTACCATCCATTTCACCTCACCTGTATTACAAATGTTTGGCCAGATATGGTTTTCCCATGGTCATTGAGGAGTGCTTCTGTTGCAAACAGAACTCCTCTGCCAGTAGCAGCATCCCTGCCCAGTGAGCCTCCAAGATCCTTGTTATATGCCAAGTTGAAGTGTGAACACACACATATATACTCCATTATTCATGGATGCAGCAGATATGGTAATGACTCAGTAAAAAGAGTGAATTTTGGAGATGTATTATTATGTATAGACTCACAATGGGCTTTCCGGTGACCACTGCTGGTGAATAGCCATGGAATTTGGAATACTCATCAAGAATCCATGCCATAGTCTGTGGACCAGTGCCCATATCAGGAGCAGGAACATCAGTGTGAATTCCAATCAAGTCATGTATCTTCTGAGTGAAGACACGAGTAAGGCGTTCCAGTTCTGATATGCTTAGCTCCCCAGGGTTACATCCTATTCCACCTTTGGCACCACCATAAGGAATGTTTGCAACTGCTGTCTTCCATGTCATCAGCTGTGCTAGAGCGTTTACTTCATCTGGGTCAACCTGAGTCATGTACATACTTTGTTAGTTTCCTAAAAAAATCTGCCTTTCCCCCTTTTAATTGATTTAGTATGGAGCTGCTGTAGTAACTAAAGATTATGTGGTTAATTTTACCTCAGGATGGTATCTGATTCCTCCTTTCATGGGGCCTCTTGCATTGTCATGTTGAACTCTGAACCCAACAAATGATGCCAAAGTTCCATCATCTTTTGGTATTGTACATTCCACCTGCAGCAAATCAAGTTGATCACTTGAAGCCAAGTTGCATGCATGGTAAGTAGTACTAGTATTTTACTAATGAAAAGGTTTCATTTTTCTTGAAGGGAATGAAATGATTAGAAGAAAGAGAGATTATGGAAGTACTGTGAAAAGATGATCACTTGACCTTAATTTCTCTGAATGGAATTAGTAGACTCTTCTCTAGCTTGGAGTTGAAACCCAGGAGCCTGGCTGCAAGCTTGAAGTTCCTGTTTGTTGCCACTAAAGCATTCATGGCTGCCCCTGATCACAACTTTTCCCTGAGAGGAAAACACAGAAAGACTCAAGTTGACTAGGAGGTTGATGAAGAACTAGGAGAGGTTTTGTATGATCTTGACCGATGAATAATAGTCATGCATTTCCTAGGTGAACTGATTTTTTATTTTTTTATTTAGAGAAGAATAATAGTAAGAAATTATGAGCATGAGAAAAAAATACATGAAAATATCTACAGATCATGCACCTTCCAAAAGTAGAAAGCAGACCTGTAAGCCCTATCCTTCAAACTTGGATCCTACATCTAGTGCATTGGAATTAACTTTAAATAATACTTCGTACTACTCTCTAGTAAAAGAATGCTTGAGAGAAACTTGTTTGACTTTTGTTTTTTTTTTTAAATGCAGCGCTAGGCACCGGTCCACAACCCTACACTTGTCCAAGAGTACATTGAATTTGGAGCAGTTTCGCTTTCATTAAGACATAGACACTGACATCCGTTTTATTTGTGGAAAATTTGCAAAATGAATGGAAATAACATGTAAGAATGTAATTATTCCATTAGTAAATAAAAGAAAGAAAAGAACAAAAGAAGATATGAGTTCACACCTTTAATTTACAACCTACTAGACTCTACAAAGATCTTAATTTACCATTGATTGAGTTTGTAATTGTTATGTAGATAATATGGATCACGAACATTTTGAAACCAAATGCCCATAGATACAAGAAAATAATATCAATGGATCGCAAATAGATTTCCTACATAGGGATCATCATAAGGCTTCATGTTCGTTACTTGGATTTATTGACTTAATAAGTCACACTGAATGCCGATGTGAAATGTTGTAGATTCGGAAACGCCATTGACACTTTGTTTGGATACTTCATTAAAGAAATAAACGTGTCGGTGCAGGGTGGATTGATATTATTCAGTGTCAGTGACGTTGTCAAATCTATCACACCGTCACATTTGTTATCCAATGTAACGACTTATTAAGTCAATAAATCCAAATAACGAACATAAAACTTCACGGGGATCCTTATGTGGGAAATCTATTTGTGATCCATTTCCGGTTCTTCTCTAAAAATATAAGAATCAAACATATATATATATATATATATACACACAATCTTTCTTTACGTTTTTCTCTATATTCCTATTTATGATCATAATTAATTTCATCCTATAAATTTTAAAAATGCGCTGATGTTTCTCAATATTCCACTTCTTTCTTAGAAGTATTTGAAAGATGGCCAACTTTATTTAATCAGCATTCTAGCAGCTTGCAGCCAATACATATTCCTTGCAATCTACTAGGACCATCACTATTAGATAGCTAATTAACTTCGTTCTTCAATTTAGTGAACTACTATTAGGTCAAAAAAAAATTAAAGGATTTTTTTATATATAAAAAAACAAGAAAAGGAAGGAAAAATAGTCAAACATGAACTCCTTTCCTGTGATGCATGCATGTTTACCAAAATATTACTATTATAGATTTCTTTCATTCTTATATACAGTATAAGAATTTAATGAACTTCGAGGCCCATTAGATCTAATTTTTATTGTTTCATTCATGTGTGCAAAACTTATGCAAGACCTCTCAGTATTAGTTTATACTACTCCATATATATCCAGGAATCTTGAAGGAGACAAGGAAACATGTTATCTATGACTGGGTTGGGCTCCAGTCTAGATTACATTTTTAATGTGAACATTGATAATGAAAACTTGGCCTTGGGAAAGTTTAAACTCTGCTGTGGCTGCTACTACTGATAATTATGTATGCCAGTAAAGTAATGGTTTTTTCCGGCATGTATTGCCTAACCCAACTAGTATACTTCACATTATGTCCAGATTTAATGCAACCTCAGTTTCCTAAAAAAGAAAACAAAGAAAGTGTTTTAAAATCTAGACCAGAGATAGAGAGAGAGAGAGAGAGAGAAAGAGAAAGAGGAGAACATGAAAATTAGAGTAGTACTATAAAGTTGCATTTGAAAGAATGAAGCTGCAGTAACTTACCTAGCTAAGAGTTGGAGATGATTTGGGAGCAGTTTGGTGTTGAAATAGGTAAGATGATTTGGCAGGTGAAGTGAAGAGAGGATTATTAATAGGAAGTGAAAGCTTAATTAGAATAGAAGAAGAAGGTGTATAAATAGAAAGAAATTAGTGGCAGGAAGGAATGCAAGGCAAGAAACAGAATCAGAACCAAATTTCACACAGATAAACCAAATGAGGATCTCACTCACTTGCAAGTACTCCAATCATCATCAGCTACCACATGATTCCATCTCTCTTATTTAACCAAAACTGATCAAGGGAATTAAACATACTAATAAGTATCAACAGAATATGATGCCCTAACTTCTACATGCACATGATCATTTATACTCACTCCTCTTTAACAGCTAAAAACACACAGATATATGCATGTATGTATATAAAAAAAAGACTGATGTAACCCTTAATAAAGACATAGAAAGCAGAAGTGGTCATATTAAGCTTATTTGTATTACATTCAGCAGCAGTCCAACAGTGACAAGGGAGAAACAGTTACTCACCCACATCTGTCTGTTGACCATCATCTAAACTCTGCATATCATGAGGAAAAAACGGGAGAGGTTAAAAGGATGCAAAGTGCTAGCTACCACTTAAACCAGCAGAATTGGCTCAAGGAAACTTAAAACGAAATGAAATCAACTACTGATAGCAACCTATATAAATTGAACCAGTAAACCGCTAGGTCTGGTCGTTCAATTACAAAGGGAAAAGAAAAGGTACTAACATTGTTCAGATTTCCCATGTATTATGAACTCAGTGGGCAGTTTGGGAGTCCAGAATATGACGTTGGTTCGCCGAGAACTGAGCTCCGAAGCTGCTGAAACCACGATCAATTCCAAGTCAATTGGCTCAGACGCAACACAACCTCCATTAACAGCTTACAAAAAACGCTAGAAACTGAAAGATGAAGAAAGAGAGAGAAGAATACCTCGAACCCGAGCTGATGATGGTGCTTTCGGACTTCTCCGCGCGATTCGAGCCCTATAAAAGGGAAGAAAAAGCTGGACAGAGACTTGAGAATCGGAATGATCCATGAAAGCAAAACGAGACGCGAGAGAATATCAAATTGTTCGCTCCAAAAGCCGCGATTCGTGCAACCATAGGTCCATAGGCATAGCCAAGTACCTCGAATTTCGCAGAGTGCAATAAAACGAACGAATGATCAATTCAAGAATCGAAAAGGGAATCCACTTTTTGTAGCAAGCAATTCATTCCCGAGGAGATGGAAGTGGTTCGACGGCTGAGAAATGGGGTTCGAAAGCGGTTCGAATCTGGACCGACAGCGACCTCGCCGCGGGAAAATGGTTAACGAGGAAGGGACGATCGATTTCCCGCCGATTTGTGTAACGGAAGGACGGGCTACAATACAACGGTATCGTTGTGTGAGTATCGTTGTGTGATTGTTGGTGGATCCGGAAAAGGTCGGTTGACTTCACACTCCGCCATTTTCTGTTCTTTTCTTTTCTCATTCTTCTTCAACAGTCGTTCTTATAACCTGTGTCCTTGGGCTGGTCCCATACTCTTCAAAGCCCAAAACTTTGGTATGTTCTGCATGAGTTTTTTTACAAAAAAAACTGACAACTATTTTAAAATGAGAGGAAAAATTGGGAGATAATTTTTTTTTTTGAAATTGTGTGAATTTGAACCGTTGTTGTTTTTTTTGTGACAAAGAACACAACCATAACCTCCTAACTTTTTTGTTTATCATTTCTAACTTTTAAAACTCAAATTTACATCTTTCTTTTTTAATGTCTATATTTTAAAAAACATAAGGATCAAATTGTTAGGGTCAAAACTTTGAGGATCAAATTTTGTAATCACACTTAAAATCTAACAGTTGTTCTAACAAAAATTAGTTTTCATGGGGATTTTTATATATTTTCACAAATTTCAGTGGATTTTTGTAGGATTTCAGAGTTTATTTATTTATTTATTTATAATTCCCCCCTCCCCCCTCCCTTTTTTTTTTTTTTATAGAAAAAGGCACAACAAACACTTAAATTTTTTAATTTCTCACGAATCGACCATTGAATTTTTTATCAAGCCAAATAAATCATTGAATTTTTGTAATTGTACCAATTTAACCACTGGGTTTGAACTGTGATGATTTTTCGTACGGAATAAATTGAGCGGGAAATTCAATATAAAGTGTGTCTAAGTGTCTAATTAAAGAAAACACGTCAAACGCGGTTAGGGTAAAGGAAAATGATGTAATATACTAATATTTTCTTAACGTGCGTGTATATTTTTTTTTAAATCGAACAGTTAGAGACACTTTAACTTTATGTTTAATCCGTGTCATTTATTCGCCTAAAACGTCATCAGAAATGAAATCCAAGGGCTAAGTTGGTATAATTTTAAAAATTCAGAGGTATAAAAAATTTAATGATCGATTAGTGATAAATTGAAAAGTTCAGGGGTTTATTTGTATTTTTTATCTTTTATATACAAAGCAAATATAACTAGTTGTGTGTTGTACTGAATTTTGGTTTCTTATTGGGTTTTGCCTCTATATTGAAAATAACTATCTATCTCTAACAATATTGTTTTCTTGTTGCATTTTTTTTTTTTTTTTTGTTTGTGAATGCTCTAGTCTTCCGCTTATGAAAACTTTAATGAATAGAACTTCTAAAAGGACCTGAACTCGCTTCCGTTTATGAAAACCCTATGCGTGTTCAGCTTGAAAAGCTCCATTCGAACTCCTTCCTGACGGTGAAGGTAAAAGAGACCCTCGTGCCGGCGAGGAGGGGCCTACGGATCCCCCGCATATGTAGTAGTTCGTGCATTCTAAAAGACTCCCATTTATAAACAACTTATAAAAGAGCTATAGAAATCTAGACTCATAGAGCGAGAGAAAGACATATATGAAGGAACTGCCCTTACTCAATTTCCTAACGGAAATGACGGGCAGGAAAGAACATCTTATCAATCTTATAAGTGATCATAGAAATAGTTAGAGACTTTAGTAGAAACTTAAGTCGGCACGGACGCAATTTCAAATAAAGGCTTTCTGCTAAAGTAGAAACTTAAACCGTCATGGACGCGATTTCATATAAAGGCTTTGTTCTAAATGATGCCTTACAGATCACGAACACTCTAACTGACAAGACGACTGTGATTGATTGTTCTAAAACTATTTGTAAGCTTCATCCATCCCTTTTTATTAAAAAAATATCAAATCTGTATAAGGAATAACTAGAAGAAGGAGGACTTTATTCTTGCGAGAAAGACCTTTGAAAATGAAAAATGGTTCTTTGACAAGTTCATGAGAAAATAGAATCAGGTTTCCACAAAAAAAAAAATGCGACCATTTAAAGATGCAACACCCATTCACAAAAAATACAGTCGAATACAACTATGAGGAAAGAAAAGGACTGTTTAAATTATAGTTTATAGATTTTTCTTTTTGGGCAAGAAACTAAAGATGTAGCTACAGATAGCCTGGATTCTACTATTGACCAGTCCAGGGGCTCTCTTGATACAACACTATACGGCAGTTCACCAACTCTTTTTCTCAAATTGTTTTTTTAATTTTCTTAATTTTAATATATTAATAATTTTAAATCTATCATATTTTTATAAAATAATAATATTTTAAAATTTCACAATTCACATATATTTCATCTATTAATTAAAATACACCTTTCTAAATTTTTAAAATATTTTTCACAATCCAACGAACTGACCCTATACGTGTAACCATAGCATTATTAGTACCTGATTTGATTGGGCTGCCTTGGGCCGTTCAGTTCAGAAAAGACAATCTTAACTGCAAATTTTGTACGCCCTGCTGCCCTGATATCATAATTAAGGTGTGTTTGAACACACAAAAAAATCACCTTCTACAAAAAATTAATATATTTTTTTATTTCTCTTTTTTAATTTTATCTTTATTTCTCTTAAATCATATTTAAATATATATCAGTTTTATATCAGTTATTTTTTCCGTCCAACACACCATTGAGCACATCTCATGCTTGTATATACACTTCTGCTCTGCTCTTCCTCTCACTGATCAGTCACATAACTAATGTGCAGAAAAAATGGAAAACAGAGCCTGGAACCATGAGAAAAAGAAAGAGTACCCAGAGCCGCTGGCCTGTCATGGCGACCTTGTTACCGACCCTTTCGTTTTCTGGGACACTCTCAGGCGCTTCCATTTCTTAATGGGCACCAAGTTCATGTACGTAGAATATACTAAAATAGAGAGAAAAAAAGGATCAAAATTTGAAAAAAGAACCTCCTTTTCCAGTACTTCTGCACTGTTTGGTTGTCTTATTACATGTTGCAGACAAGAGGAGCAAAGGGTTTGCTTTTGTGCAGGGTTCCAGTGATTGGAGGCAAAGAGCTGGATTTGCACATTCTGTATGTTGAAGCAACCAAAAGAGGTGGCTTTGACAAGGTCCAATATTTATCATTAATCCACACCTTTCATTACCATATCCATTGGTTCCTTTGTTTGTTTGTAATTAACTCTCTAAAATTTACATTTTTTTTCTTCTCTTTTATATATAATTTGAAGGTTGTGGCAGAGAAGAAATGGAGGGAAGTGGGGAGTGTGTTGCAGTTGTCACCAACCACGACCAGTGCGTCGTTCGTCTTGAGAAAACACTACTTTGGTCTTCTCTACCATTACGAGCAAGTTCACTTGTTTAAGGCCAAGGGTGATTTAAATACCCCAACTGCACATACAACTGCAGGTTTGGAACTCAACCTCTCTAATTACACTCTTAATCTTAATTAAACTCAATGAATTAGTAATGAAGAGTATTTGATTAAGGGTTTTATGGAGTATATATGATCCTGTTGCAGTTAGTGATGACCCTTCGTTGGCTATAGTGGAATACTCCCCAAATCCGATAAGAGCTCCACCACAGCCACTTGTTGAAGGTCAGCTTATTTGTTTTTATACTGGAGTACTGGACTTGTATTTAGCAATTTGAGTTTTGTTTATTGCTGCTTGGTCCAGAAGAAATCCAGAAAGATAAACCCTTTTGCAATGTACATATATATACCACGAAAGAACTTGGTCGATTAATCATGTGTTTGCAATAACTTTTTGAAGTAGTTTATGCTTATAGAAAAAAAAGTATTCACGACTACTTCTTTTTCGCGTTTAACAATAGCTGCTGGATCTCGAGTGGTGAGATTGTTTGGCAACAATAATTTTATTCAGGTTTATGGATGGGTCTGTTGATGGTTTAGGTGTCTTAATCTCGAGTAAAATATGAGTTTCAAAAAATAAAATAAAATAATAACTGCTGAATCTTAACTATTTAAAAATTATTCAACAGTGCAACTAATTAAAACAGTTTTTTTTCAAAAGGACCTAAATTACTGCCTTTAATTGATTTTTGGGACGGTACTTTATTGTGTGCATGCATGTTGTTCTAGCCTTATTTATCCTCTCAAGTCTGGATGTCAAAATTAATTAAGGAGCATTTTATTTAGGTGACTAAAATAACACTATTGGCAGGCGTAGGAACAATTGAAGGGAAATTCGACTGTGGTTATCTGGTTAGAGTGAGATTAGGGTCAGAGGTTTTGAAGGGAGTGTTGTATCACCCAGACGAGCCGTCTACCTCCTCCGGAAACAAGAGGAAGAGACGGCGGAAAAGGAGAGGGAGGGCCGCAGATCCCGGCCATCCCAAACCGAACCGAAGTGGGTACAACTTTTTCTTCGCGGAGCAGCACTATAAGCTCAAGTCTCTTTACCCTAACAAGGAGAGAGAGTTCACCAAAATGATAGGCAACTCATGGAGCAAACTTGGTCCTGAAGAAAGAATGGTAACTTAATTCCTTAGAGAATAAGCTAGGCTTCATGATTTAATTACATGTTTGTTTTTTAATTTGTGAATTGGATAATGCTTAATTTGTGTGTTGCAGGTTTACCAGAACATTGGGTTAATGGATAAGGAACGGTACAAGCGAGAGTTGAAGGAGTATAGAGAGAGACTAAAGCAGACCGCTGAGAACTGAAAGAGGTTGGAAAACCCATTCATCTGTCTAAAGCTGTCTCTCATCTGTCTAAAACCTATTCATGCATGCAGGTTTAAGTTTCAAATTTACCACTTGATTAATTGTGTATTAAAAGATGGTGCAATTGTACCACAATACTTTTAGATGGCCTAAATTTAGAACTTCACATGTAATTATGAAGCAAATTTATTCTTCAATTTTTTTTGGGAAACTCCATTTTTAGTTCATTATTTTTTATATTTATCATATTTTGATCTCGTTTCAAAAATTCGTCATATTTTAATCACAAAACCTTTAGTTTTTATCTGAATCAAGTTCTAAAGTTAATTTGGCAGTTAAGTCTATTGTTTCTTAATTTTACACAAACATCTAGTCATTAAACTTTAAGAATAGTACACATAAGTCTCCTAACAATTCTTTCTTTTGTGATATTCATCTCACCATCATCTCTTCAACATAACGGGTCTGTTCGCATAATCCTGATTTTAGCTAAACTAAGGTATTGACAATTAAAGGTTAAAATCTACTATTGTAAATCCCAAACTTTTAATTTTTTACCAGATACCTCATCATCATGCCTAGCCTATCAGTACCAGATATCGCCTCTCCCAGTTGCGCCACCACCCTTTGTTGGGAGCAGCGACACCTCCACTACACCTCTTGCACCGCCTCCCCTTTCGATGTTTACCATCAAGATCGTCGCAAAAATTAGATCTGGTGTAGTATGATTTGGCCACCAACTGGAGCCGACGGGTTGGCATGTGGATGCACAAATGAAACCAGATATGGTATGATTTCATCGATGGGCATTAGAGGGAGTGGAGATTTGCAATTGGCCAACCCCACCATCCTAACGCCGCCTCGTCGTCTGATTTGTTCCATGTCGCCAAGCCCACGCAATCCCACGATTTCTGATGTTTGGATTTGTAACAATTGGTGATGCCGGGACGAACATGCTTGCCTTTGATGAACTCGAATCGAA
>JBBYHH010000003.1:1124266-1135240 GCA_038382905.1 Daphne laureola | reverse complement strand
CATCCTGATCTCCTTTTACGAGTATTCTCTCATGGATATAAAGAGGAAGTCATTTGTTACTTGTTGCTGCTGATGACTGTCCATCTTCTGCTTCATCCCCTCCATTTTTCTATTTTTCTAACTAAAAATACTTAAAACTCTGAATATGGAAAGCCAATGCTGACGCTTGTGGGCTCTGAAGATGGCTGAGAGGGTATTTTGTTCACTGTAATTTTGGAGGCATGAGCTGCGGCTGGGTGAGGTCAGGCAATTATAATACTTTTCCATAGTTTGGTTTAGTGTTTTAGTAAGTACTATTATTGTTTATGTCTACTGGTGAGAGCCTAAGTGTGAAGGGGGTGATCGACTTCCTTCTCTTTTTGCTCCTCCAGCTCCACCTCTGGCCCTGTATTCTTCTTCATTTCATTAGTAGCTTTCAGCTTGAAGGTCTGAATTTTGTTTGTTTGTTTTCTATTTCTATTTTTATTCAATTTGAGTTTCCTGTTTCGTAGTTCCTCCGGGACTGTCAACAACTACTTTGATTGGTCTGATTTATTCTGGAATGTTTTCTTCTTCCGTTTGCTAAGTAAACTCAGATATGGATCCTTCATTCAGGCTTGAAAAGTTTTTCATATACAGGTACAGCATCTACAGAAATGGCTGCCTTCTGAACTTAGGGTCCTAGCAATTGGGAGTCTACGACGAGTGTAGTTTTTGGTGCCAGAAAGCTCATCATTTTCCTGGGTACCAAGAAGTTTACCTTACAGATCAGCCTTTGATCTCTTAGGCTGCTCTATACTGCTGCTCAATTGTAAGTGGATGTGCGGTTTGCTTAATACAACTTTCTGTTTCTTTTCTTGTTTCTTATGAAAATACACGTGGTAATGTTTTCTGATCAGTAAAGGCACTTTGCCTAATGCTTCTCATTTTTTTGGGGCTAGGTTAGAATGTCGTCTTCAAGACCAAGTAATTCAAATAACACCTCAAACAGGTCCAGGCACAGTGCAAGGGTTATTGCCCAAACAACTGTAGATGCAAAGCTTCATGCAGAATTTGAGGAGTCTGGGGCCTCATTTGATTATTCTGCTTCTGTGCGTATAACTGGAGAAGAGGTCCCGGGATCTGACAAAGTGACAACTACATATCTCCATCAAATACAAAAGGGGAAGTTCATCCAACCATTTGGGTGCTTGCTAGCATTGCATGATAAAACTCTTAAAGTAATTGCATACAGCCAGAATGCTCCTGAAATGTTGACCATGGTCAATCACGCAGTCCCAAGTGTTGGGGATCACCCTGTTATTGGTATTGGAACTGATGTAAGGACTATCTTCACTGCCCCCAGTGCCTCTGCCTTGATAAAGGCCCTAGGAATTGGAGAGGTTTCACTTTTAAATCCCATCTTGGTCCACTGCAAGACTTCGGGGAAGCCTTTCTACGCCATTGTTCATCGAGTAACTGGGAGTTTGATCATTGATTTTGAACCAGTTAAACCTTATGAAGTCCCCATGACTGCTGCTGGGGCCTTGCAATCGTATAAATTGGCAGCCAAAGCAATCACACGCCTGCAGTCTTTGTCTAGTGGCAGCATCGAAAGGCTCTGTGACACAATGGTGCAAGAAGTTTTTGAACTCACAAGCTATGACAGGGTAATGGCTTACAAATTTCGTCATGATGATCATGGAGAGGTAATTTCTGAGGTTAAGAAGCCCGGCCTTGAGCCTTACTTGGGTTTGCACTATCCAGCCACTGACATCCCTCAGGCAGCTCGTTTTTTGTTTATGAAAAATAAGGTCCGCATGATTGTTGACTGTAGAGCAAAGCATGTCAAGGTGCTTCAAGATGAGGCTCTCCCATTTGATCTTACCTTGTGTGGTTCAACCCTAAGGGCTCCACACAGCTGCCATTTGCAGTATATGGAGAACATGGGGTCCATAGCTTCTCTGGTTATGGCTGTTGTCATCAATGATACTGATGAAGATGATGATAGTCCTGACACAATGCAACTGCAACCAAAGAGAAAGAGGCTCTGGGGTTTAGTAGTATGTCATAACAACAGTCCTAGATTTGTTCCATTTCCCCTTAGGTATGCTTGTGAGTTTTTAGCTCAAGTGTTTGCCATTCATGTAAACAAGGAGTTGGAATTAGAAAATCAGGTTGTGGAGAAGAACATACTGCGTACGGAGACACTCTTGTGTGATATGCTCATGAGGGATGCACCCTTAGGCATTGTGTCACGGAGCCCAAATATAATGGACTTAATAAAATGTGATGGTGCTGTTCTTTTATACAAGAACAAGGCATGGAAACTTGGAGTTACTCCGAGTGACTCCCAGATACATGACATCGTTCGCTGGCTTGATGACGCACACATAGATTCAACTGGTCTTAGTACGGATAGTTTATATGATGCAGGCTTTCCTGGGGCTCTTAATTTAGGTGATGTAGCGTGTGGAATGGCAGCTGTGAGGATAACCCCCAAGGATTTCCTCTTTTGGTTCCGGTCTCACACTGCAGCAGAAGTCCAATGGGGTGGTGCAAAACATGAAGTAGGTGAGAAGGATGATGGCAGGAAGATGAATCCAAGATCATCATTCAAGGCCTTCCTTGAAGTTGTTAAGAACAGGAGTTCACCTTGGCAGGATTATGAAATGGATGCAATCCATTCTTTGCAGCTCATTTTGAGGAATGCATTTAAAGACACTGAGACTGCAGAGAACAGTGCCAAGACTATCAATTCACAGTTTGCTGACCTCAAAATTGATGGTACGCTTGAATTGGAAGCCGTGACAAGTGAGATGGTTCGGTTAATTGAAACAGCTTCAGTCCCTATATTGGCTGTTAATGTTGATGGGCTGGTAAATGGTTGGAACAAAAAAATTTCTGAGTTAACTGGTCTTCCTGTTGATGAAGCAATTGGGAAGCATTTGCTAATACTTGTTGAAGATTCTTCAATTGCAACGGTTCAGAAAATGCTTTACTTGGCATTGCAAGGTATGCATTAGTCCTTGAATACTATGACTTGTTTTTGGTCTGGTAACATATATGTATACACACACATATACACACGTGTGTGGTTAACTTTCAGCACTCCTATATATGCTTCAGTTTGGTCCAGACTCCACACATAGTTTTAGGGTATGGGAATTTTTTTTTTATATATTTATAATACTCTCCTGTTTACTTTTTGTTTCCTTCAATACTGTTGCCAATTAATTTAGCAACTTACTCAACATTTTCTGCTGAAGTGACAGGCAGATCCAATAGTTGTCATCACTTAACTAGAGAGCTTCCTTTCACATTGCACAACAGTAAAAATTTCAAAACTCTGGTTCGCCAGAAATTTAATGTTTTCAGCTGTTTACCCACCTCGACCAGGAAAAGAAGAAAAGAACGTCCAATTTGATATCAAAACACATGGATCAAGATCAGACGTGGGTTCTATCAGCTTACTTGTTAATGCTTGCACGAGCAGGGACATTCATGAAAATGTTGTAGGCGTGTGCTTTGTGGCTCAAGATATCACAGAACGGAAGACTGTTATGGATAAGTTCACCCGAATCGAAGGTGATTACAAAGCAATTGTTCAGAATCCAAATCCTTTAATTCCTCCAATATTTGGAACGGATGAGTTTGGATGGTGCTCTGAGTGGAACCCTTCAATGACAAAATTAAGTGGTTGGAAGCGAGAGGAAGTCATTGACAAGATGTTGTTAGGAGAGGTTTTTGGTACACAAACTGCATATTGTAGACTCAAGAACCGGGAGATTTTTGTGAGCCTCGGCATTGTACTCAACAATGCCATAACAGGATCTGATTCTGAAAAGATCCCATTTGGTTTCTTTGCCCGCAATGGCAAGTTTGTGGAGTGCTTGCTATGTGTGAACAAGAAACTGGACAGAGAGGGAGCAGTGACTGGAGTGTTTTGCTTTTTACAATTGGCTAGCCACGAGCTGCAACAAGCATTACATATCCAGCGATTGACAGAGAAAACAGCGTTGAAGAGATTGAAAGCAATATCATATTTGAGAAGGCAGATCCATAATCCTCTGTCTGGCATTATTTTTTCCAGGAAAATGTTGGAGGCTACTGAATTAGGGATGGAGCAAAAACGCCTTCTGCAGACGAGTGCCTTATGTCAGCTGCAGCTGAGCAAGATACTTAATGACTCTGATATTGATACCATAACTGACGGGTAAGCTCTCTCTCTCTCTCTGTCTCTCCCTCTCTCCTGGGTGCTTGAAATTAATCTGTCTGTTGAGGATAGGAAGCTTGTTACAAACAGAGCAGAATGGAGACAGAAGATTTATGCAGCCGTCCCCAACTAGTTAGGATTAAGGCTCAATTGATTAATTGATTGATTGTTTTAGACTTTCTAATGTCCAACCCTTGTCTTTTAACTTTCTTTTTCTGAATTAAAATCAATATACCTCCTAGTAACTCTTAACAGTGTTACAGACATAAGATTGTTAGACTACATCTTTATACTCCCTCCGTCCATGAAAGATTGGCCCATTTGTTTTTGTTGTTTCAAAGTTCAATATTTGACTCAAATTTTAACAAAGATAAATAGTTTTAAAAAATTCAGAAAAATTATATCTAAAAAATTTAGATGTCAAATTATGATATACATATGAAATATTTAATTTTCAATGTCTAAACATTCATGAAAAAAATCATAGATTAAATACTGCGAAACTGTCGAAACAAATGTATCAATCTTTCATGGACGGAGGGAGTAGTAATTAGTATAGAGTGGAGGGAGTAAATACATAAGAGAGAGAGAAGCTAATTAACCATCACAATGCTGTAGTAGATCCTAAAGAGATCCCACTTTCCCATGAATTTATCTTGAATCGGGGACTTTTGGTTGAGTTTGGAGAAGCTGCAGTTAAATCCTTTACAAAGGAGATGCTTTAGTTATGTTGATAACAGAAGTAGAAAAGGATATACTGAAATAAAAGAATAAGTAAAAAGGTCACTTGATGGCTGTACTACTTTCTTGTGTGCTACAAGTGAATTCTGCGACAAGAAATGCTCTTTTTATCCTTCCGGCATGGTACTAGTTCGCTATGGGTCACTCCGCAGTGTTTAGCTCTTATTTGATGAAGTTCCAAACAAGTCATTCTTTCTTCTGGCAAAGATCGAGGCCTAATTTTTTTTTTCCCCTCTTTATATTTTCAGTTGATGTCATTTTTCATAAGATTAGAGGTTTCTACTTTTCTTGAGGCAGTTGGTTTTGTTGTGTGTTCCCATTACTTGAGCAAATTTCTCTGCGTGAAAGGACACGCATTTTCTCA
Organism: Daphne laureola; assembly: GCA_038382905.1. NCBI lineage: Eukaryota > Viridiplantae > Streptophyta > Magnoliopsida > Malvales > Thymelaeaceae > Daphne > Daphne laureola. The sequence goes on along the minus strand of JBBYHH010000003.1, from coordinate 1,129,961 downwards.
TAGAGATTAAGGTTGTCGGACCCTCATTTCTGTTTTGCGCTCTCATTCACTCTTCCCATTTTATGTAATAAGATCAGTTATCATTTAGGGTTAAATTTGCAATGATATTATATGCTTTCATATTTTAACCCATCTATTCTTTGGTATGGTACCATGGTCACTGTTTTGGGGATTGGGAGTACCAAAAGAATCTGTTCAGTGGTGTTATCCCATAATGTCTGATCAAGAGTTCTCAAGTGATATATTTGGCGCCTGTGCTTGTTGCCATCGGTTTTGGGATGTTCTTTTCTAACAGAACCTACTGATATAAGATCACGGATAGGCATATGCTGGAGAGTTGGTCTTCAATCTCTTTTCTGTTAGCTGCAATGTAATGCAGAAAGCCTTTGTTAAGTAACATATTGTTCTTCTTCATTCTTTTTTGGTAGGATAAAACGCCAGTTTGGTTCCTGGAACTTTCTTCTTTGTTTTGTATAAATTGAAAGGAAGTTATTTAAGCACAATGCTATTAAAATTTTAATCGTCTTGCTTGATTGCCCTATTGTCTTCAGGTTTACTTTGGGATGCTTGACGCTCTGCTGGTTACAGAGGAGCTTCCAGAGGAATACAGGGATCGTTTTCAGGTATTGTATATATCCACTTTGTCTTCGTAATGATTATCTACACACATATTTTACTTATGTCATATAATTACTATCATGTTACAAATTCAGGAGATACTCTGTAATGACTGTGAACGGAAAGGAACAGCACGCTTCCACTGGTTATATCACAAATGTGGATTTTGTGGTTCATACAACACGAGGGTAATCAAGAGTGAGACGGTAGACTCCGATTGCCCTACGTAGCATCAATGCCCTGTTACTTTTTGCTTATGGAGAACTATGTAAAGATTTTTTTCCCCCTTTTCTGTTAATATACGTGTATAGTATGAGTATATTCAGAGTCCAGGCGAACTAGAGTTGGTTTGGGAAAAAGAACATTAGATGGATCATTATAGCAGCAGCTAGGTTTGGTTTTGTAAGTTGTCCAGAGTGTATTAATGGTCAAGTGCGGTGGAGGGAAGGATCCTTGTTGAGAATGTGGTTTCATACCCATTAGCAGTTGGATTGCGCTCTCTTTTTGTGGAAAGTTTCCGAAGCAGCTAATGGTATGAAATGAGAGAGTTAAGAGTCTGAAAATATAGGGAGGTTTGAGAACTGTAAGTGCAATACAGGAAGCTGCTTTAATTTAAGGTGAGATTTGCAGTTGGTCTAGTGGTGTTTGTGCATCATATTCCATTGTAGTATCAATTTTGTGATGAACGTGATAATAAAAAGGCATTTTTTGTGTTTAACAACTTAATTTTCATATCACTCCTATTATTTTGTCATCAGCTTGTGTTGGGATTGTCCTACTTTTATAGAAACCTATAGCGAGTTAACTTTTTAAAGAATTTAATGGTACCAAAATCCGTGTCGTTGATCTCAATGTGGTTGGTGTGGTATAATACACATGAAATCGGGCTTTTGACTGGCCTCCTGGTTGAGCACCAAACCTCGCAAAAGAAGACCAATCTTTGAAATCGGCAATCTGGTACTCCGGTTCTCTATGACTTCAAATATTTGGCGTATTCGAGGATCAAAAAGTGGAAAAGAGTAAGAAGTTTGAGTGATGTCTAGTAGCTAAGTTCTTGCGACGTGGAGGTTTTGTTCTCAGATCTCCATCATCCCAATCCTATGTACCAAAGAATAAGTTTTCCTATTAAAAAAAGAAAAAGTTTGTTTGTAACGTGTAAATGAATAACTATTTGTAATTATCTGTAAGCTAATCAATGCGCGCAAATGTTTTATTTTTTTGTCACAACAAATGAGTTATTATTCTCAAGTTGCAAGATTCCAGAAGTTACCCATGAACAGATTTCAAAGCCTGTCCGAAAAATTCATTTTCCACCGAAGTACATGACTAGTTTAGCCAATTGTATGAGAATTGTTTTCTCCAATCAAACAATGTGGCACAGCTACGTAATTCTTTACAATGCAGGTCTGGAAGTGAACAATGGCTTAATCATTCTTTTTTTTTGTTTTGTTTTTCTTGATAAGGATGGCTTAATCATTCTAAAAAATATAGTACAAATATTGTACCATTCCCTATTTTCTTTATACACCGGGTCGTATCTTTACACTTCAGGCACGCAACTTTATATTCCGATTAATCATCGTTAACGAAAGAATCAGGATTTGAGATGCAGGTGCAAGGTGGTCATCATCTAAGATCAATGACCTCGAACTTAAGGCTGGGATTCATGAAAACATCAGTACATGTTTTGTATATCGGACCCCCATCTGGAGGTTGATCATGAGGATGAAAGCCACGCTGCTGGCACTGCCTTATGACCGACATACCACCTGGAGTTGTCAACCGAAAAATTCCATGGCGTCTGCACGGCCGACCAAAATTAGATATCAGATGACACTATTTCACCAGCGTTTAAATCAAGGATCTTATCTCTACATGTTCTCACCTTGAACTGTCTGTCGGTGCCATGACTATCGCTACAGATTCAGGCAACATGATCTGAAGAAAGCACAAGCAATCTTTGTAGTTACAGACTTGTAAAAAGATTTTTGGTGCATGCCGTAAAATTCACAAGGAATTAACTTGGTTAACAAGGTATGGAAAGCTGTGGAAGATGATTTCTCATTCCTACTGTATGAACCAATAACTCATTTTTATGATAAATTTATTGAGTCAATACTGGAAGCACCCAAGAGTACCACGAATGTTACATCATCCAACCGCATCTCTTAGCTGAGATCGATGCACTGCAATTATAGAGAACTATGGGAACATTTGGTTCACAGACTCAAAAAAATCTAGATTGTTTGGCAAGTTAATATCATAACAATCTTTTCTCTGGTTCAACTTGAATAATTCTCCATCATTCTCACAATCATACATAAATCTTCATTCTTCACAAATTCTTTAGGCTCATTATATCCCAATTGTATAAGGTGGACTATGAATCCATAAGAGTTTTTAAGTTTGGAATAAAAAACCATCAAACTTTAAATACTTACAGTTTGATCTCTCAATTTTAAAGATTACTAATGTCCTAAAAGGTTACACATTTATAACTTTTAAACAAAGATTAATAAATGAAACCTATAAAACGACAAGCTAAACTTTTTTAAGATTGACAGACATGCCATAAAAGTTCGAAAAGTAACATTTTATTCAAAGTTTAATAGAATGATAAAATACTCAAACCAAGCATGAGATCATCAGAATCTTCCTTCTTGATAAGATGTAAACAAAACATGTGATAGTGATAATTCTCATCTTACTTTCCATCATTCTTACTCTACAATATTCTTACTTTCTAAGGATACTTAGAATCTGTGAACCAAACACTTCTGACGTACTATGGTTCAACCACCCGACCTCTAATTGTTATCTTTAGGTTCAATATATTTCCCATAAGCAAAATCTTGGGTACTGGTAATTGAGAGGAAAAGGAATAACATATGAAGGCACAAATATTGCTGTTATAGATCTTTTATTCAACACAATAACATGTAATCATCTTTATTAAATAAATAAAACAAAGGTAATCATAGAAAGGTCTATACCTGATATGAGTAGTGAGTGTGAAGATCAATCGATGACATGAAACAAGACTGCGTCGGGTGGGTCTGAAAATGAAAAGATTCATCATGCAGAAATCAGGCATTGAAACCAGATGATCACATAAGCTTCTTTTAAAACCCTCTCTACCATATTCTCTCTATAGAACCAAGGTATGCACTCCATGAATTGCATGATAACCCACAATGGTGTCCAGTGAGTTCACATGCTATAAGCTTTAGTAAAAACAAAAACAAAAAATTCCCACATAAAGTTCTCAAGACTGAAAAATCAGAAGCGTATATATAATGCAAAATGTGTTGAGATGTCCTTGATGTCCCAAAACAGGATGCAGCACAATAAATTATTTTTCTTGAAGCATTACGGCCCTTCTGGTTTGTGAAATTTATTCCTATTTTCACCTGATTCCTAATGTAAAAGTTGGTTGTATAGCAAATTTTAAATACCTACAACTGTTTTCCCCCAAAATTCCAAAAGCTTTAATAAAACAGGAGCAAACTTGTTATTAGTTCATTAACAGGTTGCCTAAATTTTGGAGAACAATGTTCCCACACCCAGAAAAATGTTACAACCATAGATTTTATGGAGAAAATGTAAGAGTATAAAATGAAAAGGTATAAAAGAAATAAAGGCCCTTAATGCAAATTCAGAAACCTTTAAAATAACCAGCTCCAAAAGAGTTTTCATGCAACAGTAAGAGTATTGCTTATTCACAGCCTTGTCCATCATGAACTAAGAAACCTGAAGCTAAAATGAAATTACATGTCGTTGTTGCTCCAAAATACATCCTGATCTTATAAGCTGGGATGCAATGTAAAAGATGTAAAGCCAATGCAGTCCAAATTATTACTTACGAATCAACAATTATGATCATGGAACTATTGATAAATCAACCAGCAAAAGTGAAAGATAAAGTTAAGATAAGCAACAGAAATATTGTACTCACATGTATCCAGCCAAGAGGGAAAAGAGATCTCTTATCCTGAACTTCGAATATGTCCTCTTCATTTGTTGTTTGACACTGATCAATTATAATTTCAAGACAGCAGTCTAATAAAGTACTGCGATAAAGTATAGAGAAATCGGTTTACAATAAAAATAGAAGTATTCTACATCAAATCATACTAACCGAGTCTGAAGTTGACTCCTGCTTTGGAATAATAAGAGCGCTAATGAAAAACTTTCTGTTTTTCTGTCAAGGAGCAGCAAATACAGCAATTACATCTTCAGCATGGGTGAAAAAAAAAACCAATCATTCCTAGGAGTATCTTTATATGAGTAGCAGCGAGTACTCACAAGTGTACCAGCTAGAACTCCACAAGTTTCCAAATTCCTGTCAGTGTTTGACTTAGCCAGCTTCATGAAGCTATCCATCATCGTAGTGGACTGCAATTAAGTAAACGCAAAGTTAAAATATAACCTAAAATTGCTGAATGTGCTCGATAGAAAATACGCAATAGTCTTTGAAATGTATCACCTAAACTAGAATTAAAAGACTCAAACATACATCTCTCTGGAAGAACAACTTCCTTCTCAAATTACATGAAGAAAGAACCACAATACCACAAACTCACAATATGCAGCTCAAGAGGAGATTCAGTACAATCCAAAGCACTTGGTGCATTCTCAACTCTACAATCAGATTCTGAGACCTGTGGAGACGTTGCAGGAGCCAAATCTAGCACTTCAGCAAGCACGGGAGGAGGAGAAGGATCTCTAGCGATAATTGCATCTACATGTTTTTCCAGATCCTCAAAAGAAATCATTGGACGAGGTTCATCTGTACCCTGCTTTTGATAACTCTGATTATCATCTTTTGGGATATGGTTTGATACCAAACTTGATGCTTCTTTTTCTGGATGGTTGTCAATCTTCAGAAGTTTGTTGCTTATATACTGCTGGACACTGATACCAAATGAAAAAAATAACAAATAAGTGTTATTATACTACTTCAAAAACAACGAGTGATATTATTCATGAAACAAACTGAAAATATAAAATCCAGTTCCTGACAAGTAAAGAGCACCATGAGCATGACCAGTGGCTGAAACTGTAGGGGGGCGGCCGG
>JBBYHH010000003.1:1098136-1112178 GCA_038382905.1 Daphne laureola | reverse complement strand
GTGTGCTTCCGTACTTTTTTTTTTTTTTTTTTTTTTTAAAAAAAAACACCTAAAATCGATTGACTTGACTAAAATGTCAGAATTTGGAAAATTAAATTTTAAGGTTCATATCTCAATTCGATTCAATCGAACACTAATAAGCCTTTAGGTTTTAACTCATGCGTAATCCAATTTGTCTTTTTGTCCTCCACATCAGCTTAAATCGGACAGACGGACTAAATTGATATAATTTCAAAAACTAAAGGTTCTATTCAGCAGGATAAAACGTTTAGTGACTGATTTGTGAGGAGTTAAAATGTTCAAGGGTTCCGATAGGTAGTGACCAAATGAGCCTAAACAGAAACACTTCGCAACACTTTCTTGTTCCTTTCTTCCTGTCGGCGTCGACGGCGAGGCCTCAAACCGATCTCACTCCCTGACTCGATACTACCACTGGAACTTCGTAAAATCTGGTTAGGAACTATCGCCCCTTCTCCAATCGTTTCTATTTTTCTTTTTTCTTCTTTAGTCAGTTCGTGAATCTGGATTCGCAGTCTTGTATTGAACCAGAAGTTGATTTGGCCGTATCGATGAACCATCTGTTGTTTGTACCATGAAATTGAAGGAAATGAAATTAGGTCGTGGTTTCTCTGGTTGCATGTGCATTGAATTGCATCCCGAGACAACATGCGTAATTGCTGATTTTGGTTTGGTTCTCTACTTTTTTAGAAAGTGAATGTAATCTTGGTGCATGTTCTAGGGTTTTGTTTTGGTCATGAAAGCTAGGAGGAGGATGGTTATCAGCGCTGTAGATGCTGCATTTAGCTGTGATGACATTCTTTGCAATATCCTGTTGCGAGTTCCTCCTGATTGCGCTGTGAGGCTCATTCTTGTCTCCAAGAGGTGGCTTCACTTCATCTGCAGCTCTTCTTTTCGTCACACTTACATGAGCCATTGGAGAGTTGGTCATAACTTGGTGGGGTTTTTTGTTTCCAACACACTGTACCTAGGAAGACCTCAAGATGGTGTTCGTCGCCCACGGGCAGAACCTGCAATTCTGTTGCTGTCTACTAGTAGAGAGGGTGATGATATGAAGGCTTCTGGGATACTTAAAAAGCTTGGCTACTTCATTGACTCGTCCAGTGGCCTTATCTTATGTGGCCGCCACCCCAAGACCTATTATGTGTGGAATCCTGTTACTGGCGAACGGCAAGTGCTGCCTCGTCCTCGGGTATACTTCGAGGAGTTCTGTATGGCATTTGTTGTTGAAGACGGTCCAGATGAGGAGATGGGCTACAAGGTTGTTCGTGTGAAATGTGAATGCAGGCTTGAAGAGATCAACACCGTCACCATGGAAACATTCTGGTCCAAGACACGTACATGGTACTATTCTACCCTCAGATGCTCTTCAACGTTATCTCTTAACCCGTGGACTGTGGCAACGGTCATAAAAGGAGTCATTCACTGGTACGCATCACGGGGGAATATAGCTATTTATGATCCTGTTCATGATGAGAGGTGTATTGGATTGGTTAAACTACCGGGATCACATGATTTTGATGCATGGACTCTTGGAGAGTCCTCAGATGGGCATCTGCAGTATGGTGGGAGCATTAGAACATGCTTGGAGATATGGATTCTGAAAACGGAGCAAGGTGGTAGCGCACCTGCCGTCCCCTGCGATTCACGTCACTGGATACTGAGACACAGTTTGAATTTCAGACTTATGTGGAAGAACAATCCTGCAATAGGAACAAGAGTCGTCTCACGCTCAAAAGAAACTGAAATACTGGCCTTTCTCCCACATAATTCAGAGTCTGTGTACATCAGATCCGGATCCAACTTATACAGTTTCCACTTCCGTTCAGGGAAGATAGAAATAATCCATTATGAAGGTCGCGGATCTGTTATAGCATGGGACTTCTCTAAAGTAGTGCCATACTTTAGACCAGCATGGCCTCATTCATCTATAAGTATAACTGATGCTTAGCCAGCGCTCGTTTTCTTAGCAAGTCTCCCTTTAACAAAATGTGATTTGCCTATTTTTCATCTTTAAGCTGTGTAGGTTTTTTTGGCGCCATTTGGCAGGAGCAGTAATGTGACCACCTAATGGACCTTGGCTCTGTGACAACCCCGAAATGGCACAGGTCTTACAAATATTAGCGTGCTTGCTGTAAATTGAGGCTAAAGCAACAAGAGAAACTGACACAACAAATTGGAACTCTACAAGCTGTTTTGAACTTGTGATGATTTATCAAGTGCATAAGTTCAATTACTAGTACAAAGCTAAATGACACTGCTCATCTTAAGAAGTTAAAAAAAAAAAAAACAGTAAGTAATAACCTATTGGAAAGGCAAGAGAGGAAGTAAACTATGAGAATTTGAATGACGATGACGAAAATCTCCAAGTAACAAGTCACTGTTGATCGGTTTTTTGTACCATGATACGACTGCTTAACTGTTACTCTGGCCGTGGTAACAAGAAACTAAAGCCTTCCTTCTCACGGATTAGTGGCGGCGGCTCAACGTCAGCAATGTTTAGTTGTCGCACAGACCATGATAGATCATCAACAGAAAATGGAATGCTGCCAGATATAAAAATGTTGTGAGAAGTGCTTCATTAAAGAGAAAAAAAAGAAGTGCTTCACAAATATCTTCTGGTGCAACTATTTCTCTGTTTTGTCTCAATCTCAATTCCATGCACATATATTATCACAAACACGCTCAAACTACATGGTTCTTGCATTGTGGGATTGTGGTGCTAACCTTGAATCATCATCCAAAAGGAAGGAGCTACTAACTGCATTGTTGGAATCTTCTGTCATCAGCACCCTCATATTGGCTATCATCTAAAACAAGGAACAGCAGCAAAGTACTTGACATTGCCCATCGAAAGGAGAGTTTAATGGTTTAATGATGATAAATGTGGACAACGGAACTCAGGCTTACCTCTGGAGGAACACATTGTGTACCATACTTGTCATCCCAGTACATTGTACTGATTCGGTACAGCTGCTGTACACTGAGAACCTGTGTATTGAAGAGTAAGTAGCTAGGACTAGAGGGTGGATTGTGTGACATGTAAAAGAAATGTTATGTTCCAATTCACATTTTCCTTACAGGGCAGAGATCACGGATTATTTCATCCAAGGTCTTCTTTGATTTTTGGTGTACTACCTAGACGAGAAGTTGCAGTTTGGTTCAGTTTGCCAATGTACTTGTTTCAGGCCATCAGAGAAGGTTAAAGAACGAAAGTAAAACATTGTAACGAACAGAAAAATACCAGAAATCCTATAGCCTGTCTAATATGCTTGAGTTCATCCCAGGCCGAACCTGCATACTGCACATTAAGTATCCTAATTTAGACAGTAAACACTTTCTTTTTTAACTAACAGTAAAAACTTTCAAATACCACTGTGAGTACACTACTCCTAAGTACCTCATCAGTGGCCTTGTAACACCAGTGTTCCAATTCAGCCAGTCCAGCTTTAACGTATTCACCATTACTGAATGAGCAGCACTCCCTCCTCAATAAAAGACTGAGATAAAACATAGCGTACATTATGAGATGAAAACAGAAAGAAGTCAATACTCCTATTAAATTCCAAACAAGCAAAATTACGAGCATAGACTAGGTACCTATTAAACAGTTGAACATTGACAAAGGAGAATATTTGTGTGAACACCTTGCGCACTAAAAATGCAGGAACCTGCAAAGCAGGTGCAGAAACAGCTTAACAAGTGATGCTAAAATTATCGTGATGAAACAAAAGAGTGGAAAAAAGCAAACATGTAAAGGAGGAGCATTGATCGATACCACAGTTTTCCCCAGGCATCTGGTTCAACCATCCGCATTAGTTGAAATGAAATGGTCAATAAATCATTCAATATGTTAAGATGTTATCTCAACCAATTTGGTTTGGCTATCAATGTTGTCAAAGATGAGTGCTTCACTTGTCAACCTAGATTCACCTAACTGATGCCCCAAGTACTTCGCTTGGTTAAAGTCCGGCCCTCCAAGTAGGCATATGCCTCCGATGCCTAGGCTTTAAGTAATGGGAGGCACTTTGGTCAAATTCATCTCTTTTTCGAGGAAGATTATGACTAAAGGCACTAGTCACTTTGGTTGAAAGGGTGATCTAATATTTCAGATTCCCTTCGATCGTTTATGCCTTTGCTTATTTGCGTATTATGACTTTTTAAGTTCTAGTTCCAAACTTGGATTAGACAATGTACTGTATCTTTTAGATTACTTTCTGTACCATCATGCTAGATTTAAATGCTAAGCTCTAGGTGTTGAAGCATTTACACACACACACACACACCCTTATAGGAGTATACTGTAAGTAGCTTTTAAGCGATTACATGTATGTTGCATTAAGCTCTTTGCTTTACTTTTACAACCGTTTTTCTGCAGGCCTGTTATTTTCTTTGCTGCTCAATGTTCATTCTCTTTACAGAGGAATATGCTTCATCATCTTCTAGATTCATTATGTTTACATGTATCTTCATTGCCCCAAGTGTCCTAAGGAGACAAATAGCCGTTTGCTCCTTTTCCACATTTCCATTTCTTATTGTCCATTTCTACGATTAAAAAGAAAAGTTTTTGTTATCTACTAATTGTATCATCATAATCATGCTAGTTATATATCCAATTAAGTCACTGGAGGAATCCATGTAAATGAAGAACCTTTGCAATTAATCAAGTTGAATAAATCCACTGTCCTTAACCGTAAACCTATTGAACCATATAATTAATAGTAGTAAATAATTCTTCATATACTTGAATAAGCAAATGATTATTATTATAGTTAATTATAATAATAATAAATTATTTTATTATTATTATTATTCTTAATGAAGATTGATTATTTTAGAAAATTCATACAATTATATAGATTCTATTAACTTCATGAAAAAATCTAGTTAAGTTACATTTATGCCTATCTAATAGTATTAGCTTTCATATGAAAATGATTTAGAAAAAAAATTAAAAATAAGAATAATGCAACAATACATTCTCATTAATAGGAACAAATGGAACATTATTCGTGCTGAATATAAAGGAATAAATTTCCATTTTTCCTTATATATATATATATATATATGTATATATATATATATATATATATATATATATACATATATTCAAAATTCAAGAAATACTTCAGCTAAACTAATACTCCCTCCTCCGTCCCTCAAAAAAGAGTTGCATTATTGAGCAAGGAGATTAAGGTTAAAGTAGAGAGCGGAAGTAGAAAGGTAAAACAGGCATTAAAAGAGGAGAGTGTTAAAAGGGGAGGGAAAATGGAAGTAATGAAGTAAGTTAGAAATGAAATAGTTTCAAAAAGAGAAAACAGTTTTTTCAGGGATGGAATGCTACCGCAGGGCAAGAGTAAGACCTAAAAATGGAGCCTGTCCTCACCAACACATTAGCTACTGACGCGAGAAACAGTAAACTTACACAGTTTGCTTTCATTATGTTCAGATAGTTTACAAGGATCTTGACTATCCCTTGCCACTGAGCAATCAAAGCTTGCTGAGCTGCAGTATTAGGAGCTGAACGTGACGATCCCTTGACCAAGCTTGCTCGAGATGTTCTTGGTGCCTATTTGCCCATATGCAGACAATACAAACCAATTAAGTAACACATGTAAAGATGAATTTACGCTCCATTTTGTTATCATTCTTGTAATCTTATTACATTAATCAACAGCAGTTGTACAATATACCTGGATGCACAGTCCAAGCAACGGTGAGATTTCCCTTTTCAGATTATCTCGTATCATTCCATATATCTTTTCCACATATGCTGTAAGTTGTTGCTTAAAAAGCAGTGCTGGATACTTGGCGTCAACTTGTCTTAAAGTATTTTCTACTCCAATAATTCCACCATCGACTGAGGACATATTGACTCCTTGTGGACTTCCACGGAAGCTCTGCAAAGATAACAATAAAACTACAGTCAAAATTAACCAAGCAAATCCCTAAAATTGGAATTCTTCAGAAAGGTTAATAAAATTACAAAACCTTTGCCATTCTCCCAAAGAGAGCGGTGGATTGTGATCGACGGCGCTGTGGAGCCATTCCAGCTGCACCACTGGCCTTTAGGGTGCGTTGGAGAAGCAAGAGAAGTGTTGATGCATTGGATAACCAATAGGCCAAGATATCATTGTTTTCTTGGGTCTGAAATCGGAGTGGTACTATTCAAGTCAATAGACCTGTTTTCATTCACGTTGTAGTTTGAGAAAAAAAATAAACACTAGCAACTAAGCTTTAGTGTTCGAACCTCAACGCCATGCCCTATGGTCTGAATGATCCGATAAAAAACACTGGTCCGCTCCACTTCAAAGGAACTCCACTGTAGAAGACATTTGTATATGATGCAAGCTGCAACTGGCCTGTTCCCTGCAAAGCCCAAATGCTGCGCCACGCATCTGATAAGAAGTTCGTGATTCTCTTGCTGTTTCTCATTAAGCGATTTTTGAGCCCTATCCTCCACTTCAGAAAAGGTTCTTGTCATTGACGGATGACTATGCAGACCCTGTTATAGTAATGTCATGATTCAAGTTATGCATTAGAAAGTATTTTAGCTGTGCATGTTGATATTACACTGTCAATCTTGTAATGGGACATGACTATAGCAATTATCTCAACTCAAGGACATCTCATGATACTTTTCTATGTAAGTGGAAAGAATCTACGATGATTCAATTTGAAACTTCAACTCATTATTACTTCATAAAAAGGATACCATATGAAGGGCATCGGACATAAAACTTTACCACTATGCTTTTGCATAAATTGATTGTGTTAACTAATTTTTTACAATCAATTGACACTATGAACTTCATGTCACCGACCCTAACGTAGTTCAGATTAAGGTGTTGTTTGATGACGATGTAACTTGTTTGTTTGCCATGGGTCCAAAATAACTTGAAGTGACAATCACTTACTGGGCCTAACCTTGCTTCTAGATGGCCACTTTCACCACCTCTCTGCCAATCATATAAAGCAGGAGATATTTTAGTCCATGAGATAAAGATGCCAAAATTTTCTACTGTTTTTCAAAATTTTGAGGAACAACCTGCATAATTGATCTGGAGCGCCCTGAGAGAAATTTACTGGGAGCCATGGACACTGCTTGTTGCCTCAATACTTGATTCTCAGATTCTAGATTATTGACCTTCTCTTCTAGCCTGCTCAGCACAAGAAGCAACAACATGCAGCATGTTAGAAAAGATAGAGCTTATAATTCTTCCCAAGATTCGTTCCTGTTTCTTAGCTATCTCTTCTGCCTTAGAGGTGATGGCTATTAACTTCTAATATATTTTTAGTTGCCTCTTCAGGAAAGAGAAAAAATCTGATGTCTCAAAGGAAAACTTTATTGTCAACCAGTAAAGCACGACATTTTTCAGATACTACCTGGTCAAGGATTCCCGCAGTTGAAGTACTGTTTGCTCGTTTTCATCCAGCTTTCTCCGTCCTTCTTCACTTGACTCTTGAGATTCTCCGATCTTTTTCTCAGCATCCCCGGCTCGTTGTTTCTCTGATTCCAGAGAGACCTGTGAGTTCATGAATCCAATATCAAGTTAACTAGATCTGAAGTTGGCGCTTTTTGATAGGCTAATATAAAACAACATATACAAATGCCAATAGAGTTGCACTACAACAAACTCCATTAAGCTTCTCAACCGGTCACTTAACAAAGTAAAATCATTTATTATCTGTTGAAGATCTTCAGTCAGTTTTTCTTGCCCTTTTGGTTGTAAAAGACAAGTGAACTGTATGTCAACACTTCCTGAATTAACATATTACCGCTCTAATGTGTTTGACCAGATATCTAGATGCAGTAGCATCCTGTAAATTTTATAGCAGCTTAGCATCCAAATCAATCTTGCTCTGCTCTTAATACTCATTCCTGTGAAGACCTGTTCACTGTCTGAAATGCTAATATAGTTTTTTACTCCACAAAGAACTCCAGGTATGTGCTTTTGAACAGCAATCTCATGGATGGTAAGGAGACTGTATTCAAGACCACCAAAGGGAACTCGGTCAAAAGTTGTCAGCTCAAGGAAATGCAAAATGGACTTTTCTAATGGAAGAGAATGATTTCTTTTTCTACTGCTGTCTAATGAACAATCTAAGTTGTTGCAAATGAAAAGAGATACAATACTCCACATATGGTGCATGAGGAATAGTGCTAAACATTCTATGTAAGAAAAAAGGATTTAAGAATGAATTGCTAAATGGCAGGTAGCTGAATTTGTTTCAATGCAAAATGTAGTAACTTTTTTCTGACCCAGACAATGATTTCTAAAAAATATCCAAATAATTCAACCACCAAAGTAAGATTATCAAGAATAAAAATTTGAATGATTCTATAATATCTCAATACCATTAGTCTTTCCACTTCTAACGTAAGAGCTTCCACCTTCCCAGTATTTTCAACCATAACGTCCTGTTGGGCAACAAGTGATGCCTCTTCTATAGCTTTCCTCGCAGCCTCTCGTTCTTTGACAAGCAGCGCATTTGTTTCATCAATTCTAATTTGCATTTCTTGTAATGAGTTCTTAAGTTTTGTCACTTCCTTTGCCTTTTCTTCTTCTAGGTCCGTCTGCAGAAGACTTGTGAGACTCAGCATCAATAAATAGAGACCGAAAAACTTATTTTGATTATTAAATGTTATGGATCGTAGACTAAATTTCATTAAAGCCAATACTAGACTTCGGGCTCTACCCTATAATAGAAGAAAATCTCAGTGCAGAAGTAGAGCATGAAAACACGGTTGTACTAGCTAAATTTCAAAATTAACAAGACTTGTGATATCTGACAGAAGACTTTCAAGTTTCACAGTAATTCTATCTTCCCAGGGAAAATAAAATTTACCCTTAAACGCTTTTCCAGTTGCACACGCCATGTAAGTTCTTCCACCTTTTTCTCAAGTTTATCCTTTGCTTCCTTCAAAGCACCTGTTTCCCTTGAAGCCTGCAGGTGAAAACTGAAAATATCAGAGGTGATGAAGCAGTTTTTCAAATATTGAACTGAAAGAAGATTATTGGATTTCTCATACCAACGACTGGTTTGCTAAACCTTTTTGTTCTATCAGCAGCAGCAGCATCACCACCATCATCATCATCATCATCATTATTATTATTATTATTATTATTATTATTATTATTATTATTATTATTATCATTATATTTATTATTACTATTATGATTATTAAGGAAGGTACTTCTGCATATTTTTGGCATCTGAATTCCATCTTGTTCTCTCTTCCTTCTCTCTCTAACCAGCCCTTTGACCCCTGATGTTCTAGGAGCTATATCATCAAGCTCTAAACATCTTACCAGGGTCAGGGACGGTCGTATCAAAAGGAAATTTCATTTCATCTAGTGGAAAGAAAACACTAAAGTCTTTAAGAATAACACTTGTATTTAGGCATTTTTTATGTCACAACTAAGCATCATTGAACAGATGAAACTGACATATGATTATATTCAATCTAAAAGATGTTTTGCAGTCATGGAACAAACAAAAAATTGTTAAAGGAGTTACGACCACATCAGATTCTAGACCAACAGTTGGCATATCAATCAGAAATTAGATCAGACAATACCAAAATCCACGTTAATGCATTGAAACTAAAATGGAAATTGGTACACCTACTAGACAAATGTTTTTAGACTTGATTCGGTAAAATCCAGATTCAATGCCTTTTAATTTATTCAGTGTTGATTTTTTCTTTTCTTTTATAAAAATATACCTCTTCAGAGAAGCATGACCTGAGGAAACTGATATAGTATTATTCAATTTTCGCTAAGGCTACAACAGTTGTTTGGGTCTTACTTACATGCTTATAGATATTGCCTGCTAACCATCCCAGTCCCTTCCCTTTAAGGTATCAAGTAACACAAGTTATAATCAAAACTGTTTCAAGTGTGGTGATTGCATGTTTCAGAGATGACAGTCTAAATCTAGGACTCACACATACCATTTTAAGCTTTCTGAGCTCTTTTCTTGCGATATTTCCTCTCCAGCCGGTCTGTGCCAAAATAGTGCCTCTTTTGAGCTTCTTGTAGTATGATAAAGCTTTATTACAACGCCATTGAGCCTACAATGATATTCTGAGTGACATACCTCACTTAGATGAACATAACTTTTGCCAGATATTAAAACAGAGGAATATAACCTGAATAATCGTTGCAGCTTTTGTTTGCTTTCGGAATCTAAATTCTTTACGGGCAGCCATTGTACGTAAACCAGTCTGTATGACAAGGGCTAAGTGAAAAAGCTTATAATAAACCTTTTTAACCCCATACCTACGAATGTGCTTCTGAATTTTCAAAGCAGCTGCATCCCTTCTCATGTTCTCATAGAGTCTGGACGCCAATCTTCCTACAGAAGGTACACGGGAATGAACAAGAAAATATGCCAGTTCAAATATTCCCACTATCCCATCATTTGTTACAAATAGGTGAAAACCCAGGACTGACTATTAGAGGATGCATTGAAAAGGATAATGTCCCAGGACATGAATGCAGAATGCACACTGCTAGAAAACTTATGCTCTTAGATTTCATGTAGCTCACCTCTACAAAGACCTTGCAGTAGTAAAGAAGCCTTCTGCACTGTGAGGAATTGCCTACAAGTAATGTGGGTACGAATACGTCGCTGAAGGATTTTAGCAGCATTACTCAAGATCTCTGTTCTCTGTGCATCAAGTTCTGCCATTTGACCTGCTCTTAGAAACACCTTGGTTTTACCTATCTGCAAAAATTGCACTTTTAATATTCAGAATCATAGAAGACTTGAGAGTATAAGAGTCTCTAACATACCTGGTCTACTACTCCTAGTCCACCCACTGGCTACTTAAAGGGAAGAAAACACCTCAGACCCTGGCCAACCATGTGACATGGTGGTCATGATGCCAAGGAGGCAACTAGCACATAAGTGGAAATCCATGTATGGGCGGCATAATATCTATGAGCCAAGCAACATATATCTTCTGATAACAGTACAAATAACTGAGATGATGGAGATTGCAACCAAGTTCAAAGTAACAGATCACTCGTTCAAATTTTAATTTGACAACAACAATCCACCCAAGTTTACATAGAAATATTTTACGTGGGAAACTATATTCAGAGATGCAATGCTTCCCTATGACAAGTACTGAAACTTAAGCAATTAAAATTTGGTGTTACCTGGAATCCAGAAAGCCCCATCTTTTCCAAAATCTTTTTGCAAGCAACCTTTTCATCGGTGCTGTTTATTATTGAACAGAAGGAAACAAATCATGTTTTATTTGATTAAAGCATGCAAATGGTGATGCGAAATCATAGTGGCCAAAAACTTTAGGGTGTAGCAACTTTCCGTCAACTATGTTTCATTTTACAGAAAGATAACTTACTTTGCTTCCAAAGCCTCTGGGGCCAGAAATCCAAACCGGTTAACAAATTCAAAGAAGAGTTTCTGAGTAGGATATCCAGCACAGCTGATTCTTATAGCCTCTAACACACCCTAAAGGTTCAAATATTGTTAAAACCTGTAAACCAAAAATAGTGGACATATATGATTTAGATATTCTAGGTTTGCATGTCTTTTACTCACACCAGAGCGCAGTTGTTCCATGACATTGACATTCTCAAATATGCCAGGTTTCAATTGGTTGTTTGGTTTTACGCATCTGATGTAGTGAGGTTCTGTAGAATTCAGAATATCCATTAGTTGCTGTAACTGCAGCTGCATAATTATAGTGAGGTGTTAATTTAGCTTGTTGTTTTGCTTAATACCTAACCAAAAGTGATCCAGATGAACTCAAAAGGAGACACAAGTTACTTTCAATTTTTTATATTAACAAGGATACCTTAAAACGAGAACCAATTGAAGAAAATTTAGATGATTTAGAAGTATCCTCTGGTAAAGGTGGAAAGAGGCCTGCTACAAAAGGACATTTTGAAGCACTCAACAAGTCTTGATGCTCGGGAACAACATAGTCCTTATTCTTGTCCAAGAACCAATCTGATTGATAGAGGACCTGACAGACAAGTTTAAGATGAAATGCAACCAAAGTAGCATCACTCTATAATATATAAAATTAACTTAAAACCTACTTCTCCTGCATAGTGAGAGATGGTAAAGTCTGTACGAGACAATTTTGGCTTGATAAAGCGCTTGTGGTTCTTAAACATCTGATAGAGCTTGTTTGCAAAAGTTTCATGAGTTGACTTGGGGAACATGCTGAAAAATAAGGAACTCTTCATGAGGATGACAAAATAAAGCTATGCGCTAGTTCTCATGCCCCTAACTAGACCTATAGTTTAATGTTCCCTGAGAATATTAGTTATCTAGAACAATTAACATAGACACTTAAGTCATCACACTAAGACATTTGTTTTAAAGAGGAGAATGAAAAAATGTAACATCCCACCAAGCTTCATGAGGATGACAAAATAAAGCTACGTGCTAGTTCTCATCCCCCTAACTAGACCTAAACTTTAATGTTCCATGAGTAAGAATATTCGTTATCCAGAACAAGTAATATAGACACTTGAGTCATCACACTGAGATATTTATTTTAAAAAGGAGAAAGAAAAAATGTAGCATCTTACCAAGCTTCATCAAGGAGAGCAATAATCCCTCCTGGCTTCTGGAAAAGTGAAAGAAAGAAAATTAGAATGACCAAAGAAGTTCTTTAAGTTGTTGGTCTTTTTATCATGCAAGGTTTCATTTGCTTCCAGCAATCCTCAAAATGAGAAAAGAATATCACAACCTGAGCTGCACTAACAAATTACACCCAGATTCCTCAAACTCACGCATAAAGCCAAAAAAAGACTGGAGTGAAGTATACTGTAAGCGGTGCTAACAACCACAAATGCAAGAAATTTGCACCATCCTACAAACAGATGAACTAATAGAAAAAACTTAAATGATTGTTGTCACACTCTCAGTATCCCTCTTCACAGGGAGCCTAGTAGTTTTGGAGTTAATTGATTAATTTACACAAGAAAGGAATTCAGAGAAGATTTTGGAAAAGTAGAGTTATGAAATCAGAGAAACTATGGGTAAATTCAGAGATATCGAAATTGTTATGCCAGAGATAATTTATTGAAGTTTATTGGCCAAGTTTTATGAGGATTAAACTGAAAGAACGGTAGACTTTGGAATTCGGTTTAGCAAGGGAAAAAATACTAGAGAACTTAGTTTCATCTAATACAAGAGTTTAGGGGTGATTTAGAATTTGAGGTTTAAGTAGGGTTTTGTGTGTAAGAAATTAAAGAGTTTGAGTTACTAAAGTGAAGTTTTACCTAAATTTATTAGTTACACGCATTACGAATTGAAAAAAAAAAGAAGACAAAGACGAAGACGTTTTGGAAAAACAAAGGATTTAATCTCCTTCATTCAGTAAAGGAAAAAAGGGGCAGCAACAGAGAGAGAGAGAGAGAGAGAGAGTTTGGCTTCACTGCTTTGCGAAGCTATGACAACAAGATCAGAGGGATTCTTCAAGTCGATTTCACACAAGAGCAAGAGGCAAAAATGAAATTGTGTTAGGAGGGGAGAGGGAGGATCGATTCCAGCAACTGGTTCGTTGAGATTGACGTAGGGAAAACCCGATCTCAGATGAAAGGAGGATTTAATCGGGTGATTTGAGAATCGGGAGCTACAACAAGACCGGCAACGGTGAGCTCCGGTCATGATCCGGCAACAGAGGAGAGACGGATTTAATTATTTGGAGCAGGGGCTGGTTCGCGAGCAGCGAGGAGGATGATGAGCATTCGGTTTGACGTGCTCGATTTTGGGAAAAATCAGAGACATAAGTTGTGGGTGTCTGGCGGAGGTGAGAGACGACACTGCCTCATGCTCAGCTGCACCAATAGAAACTGCTAGTAACAGGGGTTTCTAGTGGAGGTCATGAACAACTCGTCGGAGAGTCTAGATGAAATTCTCATCAAAATTTCGGTGGAGCAAAGGCTGGGTTTAGTTGAGCAAGGAAGATACGAGCTCAAGTTGACTGTGACAGAGACAAGCTACAACAAGTTGATGGTTAGGAAATAAAG
>JBBYHH010000003.1:1076220-1090233 GCA_038382905.1 Daphne laureola | reverse complement strand
CACAATTATGTACTCCCTCCGTCCCAATTTAATTGTTACGTCTCCCATTTAGAGAAGTTTGAAATAATTGCTCCGTTTCCTCTTTAGGAAAGTTTTACCTACTCATTTTGGTTAATCACCTCCACTTTCTCTGACCACTGCTCTTTCACATATCCATCTTACTTTTTTTTACCCCACTTTCTACCTTTACCTCGATCTCTTGTCCAGGGAAATGGACCAATTAATATGGGACAGAGGGTGTATTTGAGTGCTGTTGTTTGATTCCTTATATATTTTTGGTATTCCATTCAGGAAGCATAGTTCTATAGGTGTCCATTAACTAAAAACAAGAAAAAAGAAGGGAAGAATGCATCTTAATGAGCTCATACATCTTAAATTACAAACCATAAAGCTCTTTAGAAATGGAGGCAAATCATGAAAAGAACACAGTTCCCTTTATTGCAATAATAACAATAAGTATGTGCAGGTTCAGTTCGTACGTCACTAAGCTTCTGTTCCAAACTTGAAGGACCAAAGTCAGAATTGCAGGGATCAGCATTGAGTCTTAGAAAGTGCTGAAACCTCATGTACAAACAAGTGACCAAGAAGCTCTGCCTTCGGTCTGGTGACTTCAGAAGCTGGATGGTTGATGTATTTCTGCTGATTGTAAGCACTTCTGAAGAACCTATGGTACTAGGAGAAGGAACACAATTAAGATTTAAAGCTTAAAATAATTATAGTTATAATAGATAATTTAAAGAAACTGAAACAAGAAATAAATCTGAACATTCAATAATTATTGCAGTCTGAAGTAGGGAGCTATGCAAAGGAAATTTTTTACTGACTTTCCTTTCTCCATTATGACTATGGTACGTCTCCAAGTATAATGTGTTGTCATGTCAGAGTGATTATAATTGTTTATGTTCTGAGTAAGCTGCAATCAAGTTCTAATTATGAACCATGTGGAGAAATGATTGGCACATTAATTGGATTGAATATCATCATCTTCCTGCAAATACATCAGTTCTTTACCCTTGAGCTTACATGAAATGAACAGAGAGAAAGTGCCTATTATGAATATACCATTTCTTTGAAGAGGCTAAAAGATATGGAAACATATCACTAAAGAAAATAATTAGAAATATTTTCTTGATCAGGATTCTACACTAGTATTTATGTTTTTCATCTGGTCTTGTGTGTGGCTGATAGTATTTTGCATTCTATATATAAAATCTCAAGCCCCTTGTTTTTTTATTCTGCAGCTTCAAGTTTCCTATCTAACTGCACACCCCTGCATTCATTTTTCCCTTACCCAGTCTTGTCGTCCTCTCTTAAATCACTTAACATCCTTTCCAGAGAGCTCTGAAACAGGTTTATTAATCGGTATCGTTTATTTTCGTGACTGAGGAAATTCTATGGAAATATCTTCCTGATAGATATTGTTTCTCCTAGAATTGTTGACAAAAAGTTAAACTTTAGAATCTGTGGGCATAAGTATTTGTTGTAGAAGTTAAGGCATCGATATGAAGGACAGTCTGTGATGCTCCATTTAATCAGGTTGAACATTTGAAGAGAATAAGAGAAGCAGACAATGTAAGTAGTTGATGGAAATTGGAAACAGATGTTGATCCACTTTTATGGGAGCAGTGTAACATAATCTTGTTAAAGACATGGAACACAGAAATAATCAAGACTCGAGAGAGCGTGATGCTGACCTAGAAATACGTTTCATGGTTGCCAAGGTCTAAACTAAATAAATTCATATACCCATGCAATGGATCTTTGAAATTCTGAGATCTATGAAGAGAACCCTATAATAAAGACTGGAGGATATTAACCATTCAGGGTTCTTTAACAAAAGGAATATTAACAATTATTATTTGTTAAAACTGATTTTTTTATACATTGATCAAGTGGGACAGCTGTTTTTCTTCAAATTTGTCATGTCCTTTGGCTGAAGGTGTTCTTGCATTTGGTAGTTGATCGTTTACAAAATGAGGTGATAGAACGTTATTCATTAGCTTGCATGTTATACATTTAAAAACTTAAATGGATCCTAAGCTGAAATACCTTGGTAAACCATCCACAACCTTGTTCCCTCCCCTGAAACTCAATGCACAGTGTTTTTCTTTTGAGGCGGTCTGAGCTTAGCTGTGCTTTTTTTTTTAAACAGGTCATGGTTTCTGCAAAGGAGGAGCCTGATTCATCTCTTCCACCTGCAATAGATGGGCTTTTGAGGGTCCACAAACGCATTGTTGATGGTTTGGACAGTGATGGTTCCAATGCAGCTCCAGCTCCAGGGTCTAAGGTTTCCACAAGGCTGCTACTCCCGGCTTCTCAAGCAGGGAGTCTGATTGGAAAACAAGGGGCTACTGTCAAATCTATTCAAGAGACCTCCAGTTGTATTGTTAGAGTTCTTGCAACAGGTTGTTTCTTTGGATTCTTTTCTAACATTTTGCGATTGCACTGATTAGGGTTGAGGAGACTGTGATTTGATAATCGAGTATGATAGGATCAGTACTCTGTAACATTAATCATCAAATTTATGAATCACAGATTTATTAACTGCAGTTTGTGCTTGAGTTTGTTCATTTATATGATTGGAATTTGGAAATCAGTAGGCCGTAAACAGAATGAGAAAACTGTCTTACCATCTTGATGATTCATTAATGCCAGTTCTGCTTGTTAATTTTATTTAAAAGGTTTCTGTGCCTTTTGTTCAATGGTTGAAAGTAAATTATTAACATCTTTTAATGGTTAAAAAATCTTGCGTTTTCAGAACAGGTCCCAAATTTTGCGCTTCAAGAAGATAGGGTTGTTGAAGTAGTAGGGGATCCAGTTGATGTCCACAAAGCAGTAGAGTTAATTGCATCTCATCTCAGAAAGTTTCTAGTTGACCGCAGTATTATTTCAGTAATTGAAATGCAAGTAAGTTTCGATTCCTTTTCCTACTTCCTAGCATGTACACTATTCTGTTTGTATGATTTCATGAGTAATTACATGGTACAAGTCGAACATATTCTTCTGTAGTCATGCTCGTTTTAACCCATATATTTCCTCATTCATCTACATGTCAATGAATCTGCTTCACGGTTCAATCAGATGCAAATGAAAAATCAGCGAAAGGATCACTTGCCACATCCTGGTCCACCTCACCAGTCATGGGGTCCACCTCAAGGCATTCCTCCACATTCTTACGGAGGTTCTGGTTTCGCAAATAATTCCCAGTACATGCCCCCTCCAAGGCAGCTTGACAATTACTACCCACTTCCTGATATGCCAATTTCTATGGAGAAACAGCCACATCAGGGTATATCTGCTTATGGAAGAGAAGCTCCAATAAGTGTTCCATCGGCAGCCCAGACTGCTCCATCAATGGTCACACAGGTACCCCTTTAGTCTAGAAAGAATGTCTTTGACACTATTCTTATTCTTTCAGTGTCTGGAAGTTGCTAGGATTTGAGTTCTTTGCCGGTCCAACTTTTCTCTTTGATAATGCAAAATTTGGTCTGCCTGACATTTTGCTTGCTGTTACTTTTATTGATGTTTACTTCCTCAGCGTATAACTTAATTCATTTCGGAAGTCTCTTCGCTGCTGATAAAGATATTTGTTGGTACCTTCATAAAATGGTTCAGCTTTGGGATGATCAACCTTTAGATCTTAATCTCATACTCATGATTCAGGGATTATTGTCCTCTTGCAGGTGACAAAGCAAATGCAAATTCCACTTTCTTGTGCTGATGCCGTTATTGGAACAGCTGGTGCAAATATTAGTTATATCCGCCGGGCTAGTGGGGCAACTGTCACTATTCAGGAATCTAGAGGTGCCCCCGGAGAGATGACTGTTGAGATAAGTGGAGCTGCTTCACAAGTTCAAGCTGCTGAGCAGTTGATACAGGTAGTTCCAATGCCTGCTATTGTAGCTTTCTCGTCTGGCATGCTGATATAGTTGGAAAGTAAAGTCATTTCCTGTGTAAATAGATACTTGCACTCGGGAAATTAAGTGAGAAAACCCTTGCATACTGTTGGACTGTGCACTAATTGCTGATGTGTTGCAGAATTTCATAGCAGATGCTGGAGGATCAGCACAGCAGCCTCAAACTGGTGGATCAGCAGAGCAAGGTTACAATCCTTATGCAGCACATGGTTCTGTATATGCGTCGCCAGCACCAAATCCAGGTCATGCTGGAAGTTATAATGTATATGGCTCAAACTATGGATACTGAGTTTGACAGCTCTTGGTGTTGATGTGTTTGCATCAGTTGTTTGTGACTTGTGAGTCTGTATTTGCTGTTGTTATGGGCTTTGTATGCTTTTATTGGGCACTGTTCCATCTCTTCTCCTGTCTCTTTGCATTTCTGGTAGACATTATGATTAGAAGAGCGCGTAAGTTGTAGGGCTATCTGTATGTTTGTGCTCAGGCTAGTCGAGTACTAGTATTTGTTTATTACTATGTTAGACTGAGATATGGTCTCTGTTTCCCTTGGTCTGCCACTCCCATATCTGAAATTCAATCCATGTCACCAACCGCGCACTCTCAGCAGCAGTAGCACTCATGTAGGTTAATGGAGAGAAATGGTGAACTTTCTTGTAAGTTGAGATGAATTATTGGAAAAAAGAATTGAAGGATAAAATGGTAATTGAGGTGGAGAAAAGCGTACTTGAATGAAACAGATCAATTCTTAAAAGGAAAGGAAAAATTACCAGACAATGGTTTCTATTGATAAATTAGGGAAAATGTCCTAAATTGTCATTAACGTTTGAGTTTTGGATTCAAACTGTTACTATTTTGAAAAAAAAAATGCATGTATTGCAACCGTCATTTGTTTGATAGCCTCATATTGTCACTAAATTAATTTTTTAGTTCGAGAATGCCATAACGTTCGTAGATGGTCACTCTTCTCCATTAACTTTTTATCACGTCTCGTATCTAAGACGATGTGACGTCTTCATCAGCTTCTTCTACGCCCAGAACCACTCTTGACTCTCCCTCCTACACCAGACGAAGTTGGTGAACCAGTACACCAACAGACGACCACTAGGCGAGGTGAATTGTGACGAGATCCGCTGATTGTGCTGTAAATTCAACGTTGATCCAGTCCTTATAGCGTTGCCACTGCAGGTCAAGTCCGACCCAACAGAATTCTACAAACCAAGGCTTTAATCAGCCATCCCACCGTCACCATCTTGCTCGCCGACCACCTTAGTCGGACAAAAAAATCGCCAGGCTGGAAAAAAGAAATGGCGATGGCAAACTGAGACCGCAAACTATAACTGCAGTGGTAATATGACCATTTTTTTCAAAATAGTGACAATTTGGACCCAAAACCCAATTGTTGATGGCAATTTGAGACATTTTCCCAATAAATTATGAGAAACGTTCTGGTAGTTGTTTCCCTATCTTTGCAGCACAGAATCACTAGTTGCCTGCTTTGCTATTTGCAATTCATGTTAAATGCTTTAAGTGCTTCAGTCAATACTGTGGATTGCCCTACACTTGAAGTTCTTGAGGCCTCCCATTCCGAACTCTCGTCTCCACTTTACAGTTAGAACATGACATGTATTGCATAAATATTCTCCTGTAAAGCATGAGTTTAAGAACCAGGATTTGCAGTCTGCAAATGGAAAATATTCCAGTTAAAAATGGCCATCTTCAACAAGATTACAGCTTGCCATCAAACAATTTTCTTCCAATTCCCAGTTGTGTTCTGAACAAGCTCAACCACAAAATGCAACAACATTCTCTTCTGCACCAAGCTTAACTGCTAGTACTTATCTAAAAGGTGCATGCATAAAAAAATATATATATTAAGGACACGCTATTTACTTTGTAGCATTGCATTTGGTTCTTTGAATCAGATTCCATGATTTAGTTCAATGGACGACATCATGGAATCTAGTTAGATGCAACACTACTCTACTATGCCTTAATATACTTAGAAACACTCGACCATGGAAATTAAATAGGTGCAGCACATGTTGTCCTGAAATGGCCAGTTTGGTTGCAACGACTACAATGTACTATGCGTTTCACACGCCCTCGATCCTCTGCTCGAACGCGCTTCTTCCTTGGACGACCAGGTGGCCTAAGTGATTTGGGTGGGTTGATAACAATCTCAACAGCTTTGCTGACATTTGGATCTCCATCAGACAACTCCCTCCATAGACTTTTATCGGGGATTGGATGAATGGTTTGAGAATATGTTTTCCTGTAGGTAGCAACAGTGAAGCAACTCTCTGTAAACCGATGGACATTCTGCCTGCATGAAAGAAGTGCAGCCACTGCATGTGCACAAGGCAATCCATACAGCTGCCATCCCCGACATAGACAACACCGATTACGTATATCAACAATATTTGTTCCCTCATGAGATATAACCTCAAATTCCGCTTCATTAGCACGGAGCACCTGATAAGTGCGTGCACGTTCAAGGGCTTCTGCCACTCGTCTCTCTGCAGAAGGCACAAGAATTGATGTCCATTGCATGCTAGTTTCCCTTCGCTCATTAAACCAGGTCATCAGCTGCCTTCTAATGCATTCCATCATCTGAATAATAGGAAGTCCAGACGCCTCTGAAATCCAAGAATTTAATGATTCCATTATGTTTGCTGTAAGATGCCCAAATCGTGTCCCTTCGAAATAAGCAGTTGCCCAGAGCCGAGGGGGTATCCGTCTAATCCAATACGCAGCATCTTGGGATATCTCTTCAATCTCAAGAATTTTTCCTTCAAACTCAATCACAGTAAGGGCATGTGCAGCTTCCCACAGAAAGTTGACAAGCATTGTATTATTGAACTCTTTCCTGAAGCTTTCGCTCAAGTGTCGCATGCAAAATCCATGAAAAGCAGTGGGGAAGTTGGCCTCAACCCCATCTACAATCCCTTTCTGTCTATCAGACAAAATTGTAAGCCTAGGCATGTTTTCTGTATTAAGTTCAAGCAGGTTGTGGAGTTCAGAAAGAAACCACATCCAGTTGTCATCATTTTCCTCATCAACAACACCAAAGGCCAAAGGAAACAAGGCACCATCACCGTCAAATCCTGAAGCTAGAAGCAGAGTGCCGAGATACTTGTTCTTTAAGAATGTCCTATCAAGCCCAAGCAATGGTCGGCAACCATTCAGAAAACCATAAATTGAAGCCTGGAATGAAATAAAGAGACGCTGGAAACAATTGTCGCTCAGATTTGCATAAACTGCTGCAATACTCCCAGGGTTGGTCCTCTTAACCTGTTCACAATATTGTGGAAGCAAGCGATACCCTTCCTCGAATGATCCACGCATGGCAGCCATTATACGCTCCTTGCCACGCCAAGCTTGCTTGTAGGACAAGGTTATACCATGAGTCTTGTGTATCTCTTCCAATATCTCTTTTGGCTTGCAATTAGGGTTCTCCCTCAACCGCTGCTCGACTGAATTAGCAACCCACTGAACAGAGGCCTGTTGATGCCCAAGATGTGAAATCCCTCCACATGAATGTATCTCATGGATAGTTCTGATAGTGAAAGTAGGAACACCCGGGAGCTTGGCAGCATGAATACGCCATGGGCACGCTTCACTGGCACACTTTGCAGTAAAACGGGTTTTGTCAGATTTTATAGTCTGCATTTCAAAGTGAAGGGCAATAGCTGTGTCCCTCAGAGCCCTGCGGCAACTTTTGACATCTGGGAACTCTTGACCCACCGACAGCTGATAATTTGGATCTGAAGCACGCAATTGGAGAATTGGAGTACTGAGCATCATCTCATCTGCAGACTGAACAGCTAAATCACTTGAATGTTCCATTTCCATCTCTGGGTTTTCAACCAAGGACAATGCCAGATTATCATCAAGTTCTTGATTTTCTGATACAACCAATTCATTGTTCTCTGATAAAGACAACTCTTGGTGACCATGCTCGGGTTTCTGGTCCACACTGAACTCAGCATCATGCCCAAAGTTATGATTCTCATTATCTTCTTGGTCATGGTTTTGGTCTACCTCCAATTCATCATGGTCATGAGGATGCCCTAAAACAAGTTCATGATCATGATTCTGGGTTAGAACCATGTTATCCTCCTGGGATTTCCCTACTTCCACATCATGTTTCTGAACAATTCCCAGGTTATGACTATGTCCTAGCACTAATTGCTGATTCTGCCCCAGTGCTAAGTTATGGCTTTGGCCATGAATTAAATCATGATCAGCCATTGTAAAAATCAACCACGGCAAATCAAGTAACGGATCAAGCTGCAAAGCAAATTACCAGTGCACAACCTAATTCTCGCACGATTCTGATCTCCACCTTCATTTACAGATGCCTGCCAAGAGTGTAATAATATTCACAACTGAGTTACAGATAACTAAAAAGGTGGGGGGAAAAGAAGAAGTCAAATCAAACCTTCCAATGTTATTGTATGTTATTCTCTTCCAAAATAAACCACCTCTTTCAGAATGTAATGAAATAGGCTATATAACTTAAGAAACTAGTAACTGCAAGTAGGACAGACAAGAAATGCAATCTTCTGCATAACTTAAGAAACTAGTAACTGCAAGTAGGACAGACAAGAAATGCAATCTTCTGCATAAGCATAAATCACAAATCATAAGGGAAGGCAAACTGAACCACTCCAAAGTCTGAGGAAGGTCAAAAGTTAACATCTTCACAACAAGATCAATTCAATCCTCCCATCTAAACTTGGGGATTACATACTGAACCAAGTAATCAAAGCGTTCGGAGCAACCAAACAATCCATCAAGCACACAAACAAACTCAAATAAGGGGGAAAAAAGCATATGATACAGAATCACTGTATCCTCACCTCGTAACAGCAAGGAAATGCGGAATCCAACCCAGAGCTGAACCCGAAACCAAAATCCAAGCTTTCGCACTCCAGGAAGCTCAGACCGCCGCGATCTGAAAAGGGTACAAAGCAAAACGACGGTGATATCGGAGAATCGGGTTCAGCGAGGAAAGGAGAGAATTTGAAAAGTGGGGGCTTTATAATTGGCGGGTAAGGAGCGGGAGAAAACGGGGAATTGGTGTTCGGGGAAGCAGAAGGGCAGTGGAGATTGAAGAATTAGAGGGGCAGAAGAGGCAGAGCGGCGAGGGTTGATAAGGGAATTTGCAGGAGTCGGGAGTGTTTGCGAGAGACGAATTCCGGGTCATTTAGGTCAAAATGTTGATGGTGGATTTCTTGGATGTTTTGTTTATGGGCTTCTTGGATTTCATCTTTTTGGACATTTTTGGTTGGGTCTTCTCCTTTCTTTAGGGTTAGGGTTAGGGTTACACTTACAGAGTCTGTGTTATTTAGAACCATTTTCGCAAGACTTCACCAATTTACTCAACCCTTATGACCCATCAATTCAGTCTTTAAAATTACTATCTTTTATTTGTAGTATTTATGTTATCACAACATAAAAAAAATATCTTAAATAAAATGTAATTTTTCTACTTTTATTTTATTTTAATCCTTTTTTATCTTTATAAATGCACTTATCCAAAGAGTTTAGGAAATAAATTGAGAGGGGTAGGAATGATTTTAGAAGGGGATATTAATAAAAAAAATTATATAAAATAAATTAATATTTAAAGATAATCTTAATTTATATATAAAAAAATTGAACGTGTTTAGGAGGGAGAGAATATAAAAAGAGCTTTTTGTTTCAACACCCAGCTCTATTAAAATTGAACCTCACTCGCCAAATGGACACTTAGTGCTAACTATTTTTCATCCCAAACTGTTACCACCGTTTTGAGGTTGAGATTTAGGGAATGTTTAAGAATAATGTTAGTGGAAGTTTGGTTCGCTTGGTTCAAGAATTCTAAAAATTGATGAAAAGTGAAAATATAGAAAATATTAATGATAGAGAGTAGAAATGTATATTCTTACAATCTTGTGTTTGGTTTAAGGATTCTAATAATATGGATTATACATGGATTATTTTGTAACTTCTATAAAAGTTAATGGATTAATCATGCAATTTTATAGGGACCATTTTTTGAAATTTATAAAAATTTAAGGACTAAATGTGTAATTTTTAGGGACTAATTTGTAAATTTTTCAGAAGTCCAGGGATCAAATGTGTAATTTTTAATGATTATTTTATAATTTTTTTAAAAATTCGAGGACTAAATGTGTCATTATAAAAATTGAAGGTTTTGTTGTAATTTTTTAAACATAATAATTGTATGGATTCTAAAAATACCTTATTTATCGGTGGTATTCAGAATCCAAGAATTTATAAAAGATGAGAAATCTTATGATTATGATAATGATAATGATGGAGAATTATTATCCAAAATAAACCAAACATATGATTCTATGGATCCAATGGATTTTAAGAAACCATATTCCTAAAATCCTTGAACCAAAACACCCTCTAAGGACGTTTGATTCACGGATTCTAAAATCCATGAAATGTGAAAATATAGAAAGTGTTAATGATAGAGAGTAGAAATGTATATTCTTACAATCTTGTGTTTGGTTTAAGGAGTCTAATAATATAGATTGTACATGGACCATTTTGTAACTTTTACAAAAAATTTATGGACTAATCATGCAATTTTATAGAGACTATTTTGTAAAATTTACAGAAGTCTAGGGACTAAATGTGTAACTTTTAGGGACCAATTTGTAAAAATTTTAGAAGTTTAGGGATTAAATATTTCATTTTTAGTGGTCAATTTGTAAAAAAATTAAAAGTTTAAGAATTAAATATTATACCTGAGTAACAATATATAAATTCTTAAAATCCGCGAACCAAGCTGTCTCCTAAAATTTTGTACTAGTTGTTTGAAAACGTTATACAAGAGTAACGTTTAGGGTTAGTGGTTTAGAAAAAATAGTACAAGCATAAAACCATACATAATTTTACTGAACCTCAAAGTAACGGTCTTTATTAATTATATTAGGGTTAATTTGGGAATAATGTTAGTGTTTATTAATTCATTTGTAATAAAAAAAAATGAGTCAAACAAGTGCATCCTCCTAACCTAGGTTAGTGAGCAGCGGCCGCCGTTTCTCTCTCTCGAGTTCTCCTTGTTTGGCCCCCTTTTCACGTCACTGACGATCATCCCGTGATCGACGTTCTTCTCAGGCGAGATTGTACGTCCCGCCCTGTCGCATTTCTTCTCAGGCGTGATCGGTCCGCTTGTTTCAGTCACCACCCCTCTACCTGTTCATTTATGTCTGTTGCAACCATTGTTGCAAGCATGGCGGGTGTGGTGATCGACACGGAGGAGGAGGACCCTATTGTCATCACCGACCTGATGTTTCCGATGTAGCCCACTTTTCCCTTCGCCGCAAAAGTCCTCTCTTCTCGGTCGGCGCGCCCGGAGTATCTACACACTGCACTATCGGCTGCATGGCGAAAGGAATTCGAGTTTCGTGTGTTACTCGGAACCGCTCTAAGTCGTGACAATTTATTCATTTCTGAATTTGACAATCAATCAGATATCGATAAAGTGTTGCAGGCAGGGCCATGGGCTTTTGATAACAGGGTTATTTTATTTCGACAATTGAACAATGGAGAACAATTGTCTACTCTGAATTTTGATACTATTGATTTCTGGGTTCATGTCCTGGACTTGCCATTTGGATGGCCTTCTCTGAATATGGGAGAACTTTTGGGTAAACGTATTGGTCATTTAAAAGCAGTTTATTGGGAACGAACAACAATGCAATTACGTGTTTCTATCAATGTTTCCAAACCATTTCAGTGTGCCATAACCACTGTAAGGACCGATGGATTCTAAACTGATGCTTCAATTACGTTATGAAAAACTGCCTGAATTTTGCTTTCGATGTGGGGTCTTGACACATGTTGAAAATAAATGTCTGGAGCCGCAGTTTGGTTTGTTTTTTCCTAGCCTACGAGCAAAACCATTACCAAGGAACAGAGAAGTGATACACTATCTAGCTCAGGATCCTCCACCCCCGTTGACTAATAGACTGATTTTTAATCCGCCGATCCCTACGAGCTCGATGGAACCAGAGGCAGAAAATGTGCAAGAAATGGCTCTTGTAGTAAATGACCCAATCATGGCGAATGTTGGTGAAACAGATACTAGACTTGCTACAACTACTCATTTCCCTGAATCGGATGTGTTGGGTAATGAGATTGTGGTTGATGCCTTAGTGAGTGTACCGGTAAAATTCTCTACCAATCCACCGGATGATCTTGGTCAGTGAAGGACCCGCCGCCGTCCCCGCCACCGCTTCGCCTCCTACAATTTACAACCGTCCAGGTGATCCTCTACTGGTGGCGAGGAATGTCCAGCATTTGTTATGTCAAGCTCTAAGACCTTTGTTTCCAAGAGCGACTCTTGATAAACACATAATTGGAGCGATACTCAAATACGATAATTCTATACTCACCAAGATCCAGTTAGATATCACCACAAGAGCAATAGTCAGTGACATTATCGTCGAAGATGTTGAAGTCATCACCACTACCTAGGCCAGAAAATTCAGGAGGAGGATGAGGTTTAAGAGAAGCCCAATAATTGAACAAATGATCATCCAAATTCTCCCTTATTCCCATGTTTCTGATTCTAAGGTGACAATTCATAATATTAACTTCAATCCTGATCTATCCATATTGGTCTGTGAATATCTAGAGGGTATGGTGTCAAGTGTTGTTTGCATTGCTAATGACCTTGAAAATTTGATTAGAGATGGTTTTATGTTATAGGCTATATGCCTTGGGGTTGGTGGTGGCTCTGTGCTTACATTTTTAAGAAATCAGTTAGGATTTCAAGTCATTGTGGTTGAAATAGATGTAGAGGTTTTAAAGACTGCTAACAAGTACTTTGGCTTAGTAGAAGGGGAGTTCATAAAGCTTGTAGTTGTTGATTCTTTAGATTTTATGGAGACACTTGGCAGAGTCCTTCCTACATATGATGATTATACTTGGACGTCAAGATTTAACATCTTCTTAGGTGATGTTACTGAGACGGATGTGCTGATGATTGATTTAGACTGCTATAGTCTGTCAGATGGGGTGATTCTACGTTGGGAACTTTTAGAACCAGTCATCCTTTCCACATTTACACATATCATCGACAATCGTGGAATTCTCATCATCCACTTCAAACCTTCCAACAATATTGTCCATAACAAGGTTTGCAATATGCTATATGTTGTTTTCCCTAATTTTTACAGCGTGAGAGTTGGAGAGAGTAGTGTGGTTCTGGTGATCAAGATGAATCCTATATTTGTTGCACTTGTTGATGATGGTGAAAATGATTTTATGAGGAGACTAAGAGCTTCATCATGCCATGGAGAATATATGGATGGAGCTTATAACATCTTAATGAGTTTTCTAGAAGATTGAAGAACGTCGTAGAGCTTTTTTGAGTTAGGATTTGAGTTCATTTGGGAAGAATAGAGACGATGGTCATCTACTGCAATAGGGATACCATTTTTATATAGTATTTTGCTTCTTATGCACAGTTCCCATAAGCTGGAAGTTTTGTCAGACACCTGCAAGCATTAACTTTGTACACCTATTACTTTCAACTTTGCTGTGGCTGCAGTTTCCAAGGACATGCCGAGTTGTGCATTGATATGTGTAGAATGTTGTAAATGTCAAAGATGTTGTTGATACAAAATATTTGGCCGCATTAGAGTTAGAATAGTAGTAAGTTTGTTGATTCAAAAATTCTTTTTTTTATTACTAGTATTATTTGCAGTTCCATTTTACTACCAGAGTCAAATGACTAGCTGTTACAGCTAATCCTTTTATTCTTTTATGCTAGTCAAATTAAATTTGTTTTCTTATTACAGTATATTTTGTTTTTCCAGGTGTCCGGTGATTGTCTCTTTGTATTGCACTTTTTTTAACAAATGCTTTCTATTGCACACTTCCATTTGTTCATTTTTTTCTTCTTTCTAAAATACATTTCTCCGCAATAGAAAACGTTTGTTGAAAAAAGTGCAATACAAAGCGACGACCACCGGACACCTGTAAAAACAAAATATACCGTAATAAGAAAATAAATTTAATTTGACTAGCATAAAAGAATAAAAGGATTAGCTATAACAGCTAGTCA
>JBBYHH010000003.1:1034713-1044840 GCA_038382905.1 Daphne laureola | reverse complement strand
CGAGTCAGATCAATCAATGTGGATCGATCCACCAGAGTGGAGCGGGTCATGGAGCGATCCACCACAATGCAGATCAGTGCGGATCGATCCATGGAACGGGTCAACCTGCTCCAATACCCATCCTTATGCCTTAGGTCGGGATTCGACGGCCCTAGGCCCCGATTTATACCCGACGTTTTTTTTTCTTCTCATTTTGAAATTTCCAATGATGATCGGCAGCGGCGATCCAGCAACAACGGTGGCGGCCCGGCAGTGGCAGGGGTGTTAGTGAGTTGATTAAAACTTAGCCGTTTCTAATGCTGAGAGAAGAAGAGTTCTAAGTTTGAGTGTGGTGAGTTTCACACTTAAATCACCGTGAATTAGATAAATTCACTTCTCCAATTTATGTTAGATCCAATTTAGTTTAGGTGAAAAACTGACTTATTCACTAGTGAATAAAATGAGTGAAAAACTGATTAATTCATTTTAAAAATGTTAAGTGTGAATAAAATGAGTGAAAAACTGATTAATTCATTTTAAAACGGACTGTTGAAATCAGTTCACTATTGGTGCATTCTCTTTCTTTCTATTACACTCCACCGTCCCAAAAAAAGAATATATATATTTTTTTTTACAGTATTTAATTTATAATTTATTTTTATAAATATTTAGATATTTAAAGTTAAATAATTTATATACATATCATAATTAGAAATATATATTTTTTATCTTTATTAAAATTTAAATAAAACATTGAACTTTGAAACGGTAAAGGGAATCTGTATTTTTTTTTTTTTTTGACGGAGGGAGTAACTAGTTTATGGAAACAAATCCTTGTCTTGTTATTTTTATACTTCATCTGCTCCATTTTCTTTGTAATTTAAATTGTTCACAAATTAAATTATGATGTTTTTATCTCCTAAATTTTACATCCAAATTGAAGAATTTTTTTACACAAATTACAGTTAAAAACACGTAGATTTGAAATATGTACTTTTTTTTTCCTTTTTTTTCCCCTAAATATTTCATCATTCCATAAGAATTGTAACTTTTATTTTTATTATTTTATAATATTTAATCTATGATATATTTTTATAAATTTTTATACATGTAAAGTTAAATAATTTATATACTTTTCATAATTTGAAATCTTTATTTTCTAGGTATATTTTGTTGATTTTTTTTCCCACTTTTTATCTTAATAAAAAAAAATTGAATAAAAAACTGCAACTCGAAACATCAATGTTAAACGTAACAATCTTTGTTGAACGAAAGAGAGTACAATTCTTAGATAATTTATGTTAAATTATGGCCCCAAAACTAAATGTAACACATAAATTGAAAGGGAGGGACGTCGGCCCAGTTAATTACCAATTAGTGGAAAAAACTACTAGTTAATCCTTATACCAACTAACTAACTAATCTAACTAATTAACTAACAATTCTAAAGACTAAAATACCCTTCCTAGCTAAAACCACCATCCACCCTCGCCACTATCATCACCGCCACCAGTGCTACCGTCACAGCCGCCACCATCGACGTCGTTGTCGCCGCCACCACCACTGCCACCAACATCACCGCCACTACCGCGTTTGTGACTGCCGCCACCATTACACTGCAACCACCATTGAATTAGTATAAGATAATTTATTTATTTGTAAATTATATTGTGTCAATTGTAATGTATAAAACTGTCTGCTACCAGAACCAATAGTGTTTACTTAATTATGTTGCATATTTCAGGTGACAAAGAGACTATCTACTAAATTATCAGATTATGTCTATACCAAAACGCAAAGTGTGGAACAAAATTTTTAAAAATTAATTTTCATAGAAAATCGTAAAAACTCATTCTATAATGTACAAAAATATTTATAACATAATATAAAATATTTTTTCGTTAATTTATAATTAATTACATAGTGTCTAAAGTGATATGTAAAACTGTGTATTACAAGAATTTATACCATTTACTTATTTGTTTTACACATTTCACTGATAACGAAACCGTCTGATAAATTATACTCCCTCCATCCCAGTAAAATTGATACATATTCTTTTTTGAGTCGTCCTAGCAAAATTGACTCGTTTCCTAAAAAAAAAACATTTTTATACCAATTTTACCTTATTAACCTTCATTTTCCTCACTCAAAAAATTATTTCTATTTTATATACTTACTTTACATTTTTATTCTCTAGTCAACAACATTTTTTAATCTCCATACCCAGTTAAATGTATCATTATTGCTAGGATGAAGGGAGTAGTAAGCTGTGCAGAACAAAATGCAATAGTGTCTCCCATTTAAAAATATCAAAAAAATGAACCAAATCATGAATAAATATAGTATATGTGCTATAGTTTATATTGTCTATTTATAAAGTGTTATAATATTAGGATAAATATTAGAAACTGTTTGGCTAACATATGAGTATACAATACAAAAATCTATAATGTCAATTATAAAGTGTTATAATGTCTAAATAAATATTAGAAACTGTTTGTTTCGTTCCTCATCTTCGAATTTTGTGGTTGTGTCTTGCTCCATCCGTTATAGATAGAACACTAGCAGTCTGATCTAAAGTGTCAAACTCTACATCTGGATACGTTTGCGACAGTTGGCAATCATAGTCGATCAACAAGACAAATTGTTACGACGGTTGTGATTGGACAAATTCGGCCGCCTTTGACCTTTGTCGTCGATCATTTCTTCGCCACTGGATGCCGCCAGAGTTTGGATATCGTCAATCATCTCTCCAGATCCAGATCTAGATCCGGAAGATCGTAGATCGTCATGTACTATCGAATCACCGAGATCCGCTTCTCCAATTTGTTCTTGCAACAACGAAAGATCAGAATCGTCGAAAATGTCACATTCTCCGCTGAAAATAGAGAAACAAGTGATTTAACAGGAGCTTGCGCAACTGGATCCAAAAATCGGAGTTAGAGTGGTGAGCCGTCACAATTTGCGACGGTTGGC
Source organism: Daphne laureola (assembly GCA_038382905.1). Lineage (NCBI taxonomy): Eukaryota > Viridiplantae > Streptophyta > Magnoliopsida > Malvales > Thymelaeaceae > Daphne > Daphne laureola. The sequence continues at coordinate 1,041,882 of JBBYHH010000003.1, read as the reverse complement.
TTGGAGTCGACAGAGATCGTGAAGGCTAGTAGGCTTTGTGAAGGAGTCGATGGTGAATGTGAAGATTTTGGAGAAAATGAATCTGAAAGAGAAAAGACTAGATGTAATTATTAAATGGAAAGGTATATTAATCTATTCAGGATTAGTAATTTTCCCATTAGTGGATAAATATACTCACGTGTGCTAAGTTTGTGGGCTCTAATTATCCATAAAAAAAATGAGGATGTAAAAGAAAAAGAATCTCCGCCGCGCATGTATATAACCTAAAATCATTACTCTTCCTAAATGAATTAATATCTTATCAGATAAAATCTATTTTCAGTCCATTAATTTTAAAATATATCATATTTTAATTATTTTTTAAAAATTTATTTTACTTTAATCCTAAACTTTAATTTTTTATCATATTTCAATCATTCCTTTAATTTAACAGTTATTTATTCTGTTAATTTAATGAAATAAATAAAAATACTATTTCTTTATTTACCATCTATTTTCTAAATTTATAAAATTTTATCAATTTTATCCTAATTTTTTTCACTTCTCCATCACATTTAAATTTATAAAATTCTATCAATTTTATCCCAACTTTTTTCACTTCTCCATCACATTTTCACATCAATTTGCATTTGTTTTCTTCCACTTTTAGAACTCTTCTATTAAAAATAAAAAATAAAAAAAATAGAGACCGATTCTTTTATTATCATCATTCATCAACAACAATTTTTTTTAAAAAAGAAGAAACAAAGAAAAGATCAACCTCTTGTTCCTCGATCTTGCCTCTCCTGTCGAGTCCAAGAGCGACGATTAAGACATGACAAAACCACCACTCCTATGAGCTTCGTAGCTCCAATGGCTTGTCGACTTCCTCACCCACTCCCTTTCTAACACCGATTTGACAGCTACCAACCGCGAAATCATCGATCCCGATTACATCATGCTCAATTGATGGCTAGCTTTTCAGCTCCTCCCGATCGTTCACCTACCCGTCCTTCATCGTCTCCAACAACCACAGGAAGCTCTCCTCCATCATCAAAACCCAGATCTATGGCTCGCGCTTCGCTCTGCTTTACGATCTCTACACCTGTTAGCACCGACGATCCTTGCCTCCGCCAACGCCGACAACACCTTACCTACTCTTTCGATCCCTCAATCCAAGGTTGGGCATTGTTGTGATTGGGCATTGCTCAAGCTATTAATATCTATTTTTGGTTGTTCTGAAACTAAATCTGGAGTGATCAATTCTTGGGTAGTTGTGAGGGAATGAAGAGGGTTGAGCTAGAAGATGGAAGAACATGAACTCGGATCAAAGGGAGGGAGAGTTAAGTCAGTAAAAAATCTACAAGGACTTGTATGTAAATTATTTAAAAACTTAATGATCAGATCTCTATTAAATGTGTAATTAAACTATAATTATAATGATATTTTTGTAAACTACAAAACAGAAAAAACGGAAAACTTAAAATAACAATAGAATGAAAATAGGATAAAAAACACAAATTTAAGATCAAAATAGGATAACTAATAAAATTAAGAAAATAGTGTAAACGCTGATGTATTTCATCTATTACTCCCTCCATCCTTTAAATGGTTAATCATGTAATATTTGATTTAAATTTATTTAATTTATAATCATTTTTTTCCTTTTTAAAAAGAACACGTCATTAATCTTCTTTTAAAATTGTGTATGAAAATCAAGGGCAAAGAGCCCAAAATGAAGAAAAACCCTAAATTATGAGGCTGCCTGACCTAATTACTCCTGGTTTTGGGTATTGATTGTGATTAGTGAAAAATGAAGAGTAGTGCTACACATCATGAAAGAGCCTCCGTATCTCATCAACAGCTGCCGGCATCAATGTTACTGGACAGCGCTTATACTGTATCAACACAACACGATTAACCACAATAAAATCAGCATTCAAACAAATAAGAAAGTCCCATAACAGATTTGTTATCCACCCCATTCAACACAACCAATTTTCAACATAGCAGAATCAGTTAAAAGGTTTTCTGAGAGATTTAGAAGAAACTTGAGACAATGCCAATCCCAGCATTCTTTTTAATGGCTCACACTAAATAAATAAGTTAATTTGTTCTTTCCATTAAAATCCTAATTAGGATTCACTTACTAATTAAAAGTCCAATAATTAACAGCTTAGTTATAGAAAATTCAAAACTCAATTTAAAATTTAAGTTCTTCTAAAAGCCTGTTATATAGTATATACTATGTCAACTGTAATCAAGAGGTTTTACCTGAGAAATGTACTTGTGTATGCAAGGGTAGCAGAATACAAAACCAGATACTGTCAGTGCAGATGGATTTACACGCTTCTGTGAGCACAATGGGCAGATTGTTCTATCAGGAGGCAGTGGAATCCCTTCTTTTGCAACCTGGAAACGCCAACTACAGTTATTGACTAGGAGAGCAACGAGTTTTACAAGTCAAGCTTAATTAAACTGGTTTTCCCGACCAACATTATCTAAAGAAGAAACCTTGTATTGTTCATCAACCGTGTCAGGTTTGGCAATGAAGAAAAAGCAAAAATTAAAATTGAGTCAGCAACGTGTTCAAACAAAAAGGTTGTGTTGGTTGGCTGTAAGCCAGCCTATTGGCCAGTCAGTAAGGGTTCTGTCTATCAAGTTGGCCACACATTTTCTTGATACAGATAAATCTACAAAACGCACTCAAGGAACCACACCAGAGTTTCTATTACCTTTGGAGGTGGAGGAGGTGGAGGCGGTGGATACACAGTTGGTGCTGACATTCTTTCCTCGGCAGATTGGTACCACCATTCCATCATCTGTGAGTAATTACACCCTTTTGTCAGCATTGAAAAACATCTGAACTCATCTATACAGCATATAGATTTCAGGATATAGTTGTAAAAGGTATATTGGGTAACCAAAAACAATAGGCTTACTTTAAAGATGAATACAGCAGCAATAAGACCAGTCTGTGCATAATCCAGTGCAGCATATGCATATTTAAGCAATGTTCCTTGTACTGCCTGTTACAGGTATCAAGATGCCAATTCAAAATATAACATCTCCAGTTCATGATGTTGCTGCTCGAGATATTGTATTAACGACCAAAAAATCAATGCCGTGGTGCAGAAAATTCTTTAAGACCACAAAAAGATGGTACATAAGCACACCTTCAACCATGGAGGACCCCGGAGTCTCTCACGTTCACGATTTCGGATCTTTGAAATTCTTGAAGAGGTATCCATCTACCTTACATTCAAAATACGAGTTAGTAACCACTAGTTCGTGGATTAATAATTTCCCACAATATAGAAGCAAGAAGCGCAGTCTACAGCATGCAAGTTCTGCTTCTGCATAGTAAAACACAGACAAGTTCCAAACATCTTAAAGAAGAAAATGAAATAACTCAAGCAAGCACTCATACAAACCTTAAATTGTCTTAGATAACCAAGAGATGTTTGGATACAAATATAGATATACATTTTTTGAGAAAATGACACAATATAAACTCCATCGTCCCAATTTCTTTAACATTCTGGCATCATATGAAGTCACATAATTTGCATGAAAATTTTAAACAGTTGACTTTCGATGTCAATTTGACAGTAACCTATTTAAATTATTTCTTGGTAGAAAATGTTTTAGATATGTTCATTAACTAGAAACATCAAATTATCATTTGTGTACAAAAGGTTCAAAATATTTCAAAATGTGGGAAAATAAAATCACTGATTAAATTCGGAAACCTAACTGCTTTACGAATTTTGGATGGAGGGAGCAATAAATAAGCGTTTCTAATTTCCAAATGTATATTTTCTAATTTTACTTTTTAACATTCCTCATAGTAATAATTTGAGTCAAACACAAGTTAGCAAGTCAAATCCCATAAAAAGAAGTTGGGAAAGAGGGAGTATAAAAAATACAAAACGATGCAAAACGTTTCTTTCTTTCTTTTATTTTATTTATTATTTATTTTTATTTTTTTGGAATTTTCATACCAGCTCTTGCCCTGTAGCCCGGCAAACATGAACCCCAAGCACATGTAATGCTGCAGAATAGAAGCCAGTAGCATCCAGCAGATATAGTAGTTGGTAACTGAAGGATAATCCTGCAAGATATGACCCAAATCAGACAATAGCAGGCTGAGTTCAAGAGAGAGACACATAGACAGCTAGGAAACTTTTATCTAACCTAAAAGCAGTTGCCATAGGAATAAATGTAATAAACAAAACTAGTTGCATAGAGTTAAGCAGAAAGGTGAAACCACATAAGCTTCAAACTGTTGAACCTGACAAGAGGTTAGATCATGATACTTCACGGAACAGGCAAGGTCCAAGTTTAGATTCCACGTTCAAAGACGTAGACTTAGAATCTCAGTGATAAGCTGAACGAAAACATAAAGCTGTGAATACCTTCAGTCGTAGCATGTAGCCATGGATAGCATGCACCAATAATTTTCTGAGTTTTCTTCACTAGCTGTGTTCTAATTGACACATCTAGCTCAAGAGATGAGTTTGCTACGAGAGAAGAATCTCCTGTGTCAAAATAGTCAACCTCATCAGAGAGTTCATCACCAGCTCCCCATAGGCTAGCCTGAAGCCTGGCTTCCCTTTCTTTGTTGTAGATTGAATGCAATTTTGACTTGAAATATGGAAAGACAACCTGAAAATTCAGCCAACGCATGAATTTATAACAGATCTACCATGCAGTAATTGTAACTTATATGACTGGCACAAACCTGTCACCTCAGTCCTAAAGTTAAAAGAGTTCAAATCTATTGGTGGTCCATGTCTTGGACATCAGTTGTATCCCTCTACCAATTTTTAGATTTACCACTTTTTGTCTACCAAATACAAAGCAAAACTCATAATCAGAAATAGTTATTGGAAAAAAGGTTGTCCCTAAAAGCTAATCAATCTGGCTACAGGTAAAGGCTTTACATGGAAAAAAATGATTTGACGGCTTCAGGACAAAGACATGGCCCTCAAGGAGAGAAAAGAGGATGACCAACTAAATCCAATTTTAAAAACCATTCAAACATCAAGTGAAACGGTTGCAGATGTAAGGTAAAAAAAGGACAGAAGCAGAACACTACCATAAATACTACTGACAGAACTCTTTGATGCTTTGTCAAATTAGAGTGTTGAATTTCATCATTTGCTTTTGTTCGAGAGTTGATGGAGTTGGCCTTTATTTTCACTGATCTCCTTCGCAGCCCATATAGAGTCTCGGAAAAAGAAGCATCTGCAAGAAAAAGGGTAGGCTAAAGAGCATATATGAAAATGACACATAATTGCAAGAGAAATTGCTATTAAGAGTAGGATTACAAGCAAAAAAGATCCTTAGCATATAATGCACATTTACGGAGCCAAATACACACTATGATGAGTTAATATATTCCAGCAATGAAGTGTTTAGTTCACATAATGCAGAAGTAGTCCATCATAACAGACAGGAACGTCTTAGAAACTCTGTGTTTTTATTCATTTATTGCAGCTTGTGTACTTCCTTGTACTGTAATCATTTCTTTGTGACTCATCTATAAATATGTGAATAGTTTAGGGCTGTACACCTAGGCCATTAGATATTTAGATAGAGTCCTACTTTTGGGATTTGACTCCTATTCCTTGCGAAAACTTCAGCAAGCTATCTCCTGTACTTAAACGCTGTTGAGTGTAAGATCAATTCAAGCAAGATCAATTCCTCAAAGAAAGCAGCGGCAGGGATAATTGAAGATTCAGGTAACCTCACATTATAATAGCAATTCTGATGGGCTAAAATATTCGAATTTGCAGAGTAATAGAATAGCCCACCAGAAAGTCTCAGGACGTAAGCAGCAAAGAAACTATCAGATCAACAGGTAATGGAAATGAAAGCACTTTTCCTTAGCGATTTTTGCACACACTGACGACCTATATCTAAAATACTCTTCATTAATAACGCAAACAAGTAATAGAAGGGGCAATTAAACAAAAATATATGAATCTGCTCGCGTTTTTTACGTAACCTCTTTTATGAATCTAAGATAGGTTCAGTTAGCAAACAAGTAAAGATGCAAAAGACAGCATCTAAAATTAGAAAATTTGGGATAAAACAAATGCTTCCGGAAATCTGAAGTGAAATGTAAATGCTCAAACTCCAGTTCAGGGGAGCTAAACTACAGAAGATGCCAAAAAAGTTGGTTTACGAAATAAACAAAATGACAAGAAACCTGTGGTTCTTAAGCTGTGAGTCTCGAGAACCAACATGAGCGCAGCAAAGAACTCATCTTCATAATCCAAGACTTTGTGCAGAAAGGGTCTCCTTAGGGCCAGTACCTGGGAGTTAAAAATGATTTGAACCCTAACAGTTAGTTCCAGGTACGTACCAACAATTTGAGTCATCTATAGGCTTCAAACCAAAAGGGTTTTTCATTGTTTTGAGAATAACCCTAGTTCCTAGAACAAGAAAGCAACTAGGGAAGGTGTTTCTATGTTGTTCCGTCTCTATGTAACCCAGTTTTACATAAGGGAATTAGGATTCGAAAGAGGTGAAATGGATGAAAATGAGAAGAGAAGAGAAGGAATGGAGAGATTGATTACGCCGATAGAATAAGTGAGGGCGGAACGGAGGCTGGCGGGGAGCTGCTGTGCGGCGGCCATCTCGAAGAAGGTGGGACGAGTCCCTTGACCTCCCACTTGAAACAGCATCTTCTTCTGCTTCTTCTTCTTCCAATTTGGTTGGGTTGGGTTGGGTTGGGTTGATAACCTCTGCTCTGCTCTTGATTTGTTTTGTGTCTCTCTTCACCTCACCTCAGCGGCTATTGAAGAAAGAATGATAGAACTACCAGATTTCTGCTTTCGCCTTTCGAGGCACCCACCAGGTCCAGGTGCTTACATTTCAACTCGCGCTTTCTCTTCCCCAAATATTAACCTAACCCTCTTTTTTTTACAAAATAGTAGGGAAAAGGTACGAAATTGTCATCAAGGTTTGGTCTCTGATTCAATTTTACCACTCTTCTCCTTTGGCGGTCTGTATTTACCACTGCTTTAAGTATGGTTGTCCGTAATTGCCATTTGTTTTGTTTTTTGGACCAGTCTTACCATTTGTTTGACTGACGGTGTGAAAATGGTACTCTTTTCCGTCACGAAATGTTGACCTGTGAAGGGTGTTGATGATGTGTTGCCCACCGGGTCGACGTTTAA